>JAJTUB010000045.1:0-261090 GCA_036971345.1 Dactylellina drechsleri
AATAGTTAGATTTAAAAATTTAATTTTAAAATTAATTGAAAATTTATTTTATTCATTTATTAATTTTAAAGATTATAATTTAGTGAGATAAATGATAAAAAACAAAATATCAAAAGCTGGTATTGATGACTTTTTTAATGTTGGATTAGTAGAGTTTTTTGATATATCTTTCTGGTCTGTGTATATATTTTGGAAATAGATTAGTGATATAACTAAAAATTTGGATATTGATTTTCAAATTTTAATTTATAATTGAGAAATTAGAGATTTAGAATTATAAGAATACTTTTATCATAATCCTATTAACTATATTAAATATTTTTTTAAATAATTAGTATATACTAGTAGTCTAATATATATATTTATTAAAAAATATAATTTAAAAAATAAATATTTATATTTAAAATTGCATATAGGTAATTAGTAATAAAAGATATAAATATATATATTTTTTTAAATAGCTCTTATATATTTTTTTTGTATTGGATTATATTGGATTATATCATAAATGCTGACAGTCTTTTAGTCAATATTACTAAATAATTTAATATTAATTTTTTTTATTTGTGTATCAGATATCATTTATTTTATTAATTTTTTTAATAATAAAAAATTATGGTTAATATATTTAATAATTAAAAACCTGCCTACTAGTGTTCGAAGTAAGCTGTTATTTTTTATATGAATATTACTTACGCTTATACTAATATTACCTAAAAAAAAAGATCTTAACAGTAATCAGAAGTTGAAAGTTAATATTAATATTCAAAATATTTTATTTAAAATATTTTAACCATTAAATAAATAGGAGCCAAAGTTGGATATTAAGAATTTTATAAAATTTAACTTTAATCTAAAATATAAAAATAACTTTACCTGTTTATATATATCTTAATTATGTAATTAGATTACAGATTATATAAAATATACTGATTTATTTAATATTAATACAAAATCTTATCTTATTTATAAAGTGGATGTTCAGAATTTTGGAAAATATATATTAAAAATAACAAATTATAATTATCATTTTTATAATAAAATAAAATTTTAATTTTTAAATATTTTAATCCAATAATATCAAAAGCTATTGATCAAAAAATTTGATATTAAAAGATTAAGTCAAGCCTTCTTAAACTTTTGTTAGATTATCAGAATTTGATTAAATATATTTTTAAAATTAAATTTTTTATATGAACTTTATCTTAGCATTTTAAAGAATGTATTAGATTAAGTTGATTAATTTATTTAATATTATAAATAACTAAATAATTTTAATTAAACTTGGGTTAGACTTCCAGTGTATTTTAATTTTTTTGGATTTAAAAAATTATTTTTATAAATTATATAATAGTAAGGTAAAGAATTTTGAATAATTGGTAAGATTATTGTTTATTATTTAATTACAATTTTTTAAAATTTATTAAAAGTTATTAAATATCAAAAATTTAACTAGGTTTTAATTTATATTTAATATTTTATTAATTTTTATTTACTTACATAATATTATAGCTATACTAATGAAATAATCAATTAATAATTAAATCAATATTGGCAAAATTTTTATTAAATTAAATTAATTTTTTTATAATTTCGAAATTCTATATTTTATTAGAAGAAGATAACAGAATAATAGTAAACTCTATTAGATACTAAGAATCATATATAGGCTGAATGAATATTTAAACATTAAAAAAATTAAATCTGGTAATTTAAAAAATAAGAAATTGATAATTAATATAAATTAGAATTAGAAGCTTTAAATAAATTTAATATAATTAAAATATATTATCTAAATTATTATGAAAATATAATCTGTTAATATGGATATTTTGAAGAATAGTTAATAGATGCTTTGGAGCTTCAACATTACTTTTAAATTAAAAAAAAATATTAAACTTTAAATTGTATTAATTATAATATTCAGATTATTACAAATTATCAAAGAAGAATAATATTTAAAATATAAAAACTAAATTTAAAAATATTTTTTAAATAATTTTAGTATTTTAATTAATTATAACTGACTTACTAGTATTTAATAGTAGACTGACATCTTAAACTAAAAAAGAATAAGTTATAATTTTCGGATTTTATGGTTAGCAATCTTACAACAAACTCTGGTAGTATTCTTAATAATAATAATAGTAGTAAGTTAATAATTAGTATAGCTTTAATAATTGATTAATAATATTTATATATAGTTTCAGAATTTAAAAATAAAATATAAATATAAAATATTATAAATCTAATATTAACTAATAAATATACTTTAAAAAATCTTTGATAATGTCTAAAAAAAATAATATGGATAGTTAAAAAAATTATAAATATTTATAATTTTAAAAATTTATATTTAAAATTTTAAAAAATTTTAAAACTATATTATATTAAAATAGTTGATGAGAGGTATGTACTAGATGTCTGGAATTTTAATAATACTAAAATTATAAAAATATTTTTTTGTTAATTATTTAATTAATTGGTAATATTTATTGAAGATTTTTAAGATTTTGATGTTATTATAATTTATTAAATTTAATATACTAGATTATTTTTATTTTATTATAAATTATTATAACGTACATCACCTAGAAGCCGACCACACCTAGAAACCGACTACTTTTTTAAGCGAGAAAACCACATCAAAAATCAAAGGGGGGACCACATCAAAAACGCGTCAACCGGCCATCAACTTCCATCAACTTCCATCAACGATAAAACCATCAAAAAAAATCATAAAATTATAAATCCAACAGCATGCAATTGGAGAGATCAAGTTTATTGTATAGTACGCGTTTCAATTATGTACTATTTATAGTTGTTTATAAAATCACTACTGAAAATAAGTGGTATATATGTGTATAGTGCCAAACACAACACATGATTTATTAGCACCGCACTAGTAAACTGATCGGCTTTTTTAAATATATCGCTAGGTACGGTGATTATAACATAGATTACAACAGTTTTTATGGTTTATAGCACATAGTTGTGGTTGTGGACGTGATGGAAGTTGATAGTAGGTTAATGGTCGGTTGGTGGTTTGATAATAGATTTTTAATGTGGTTTCTGGATTTTTTTGGTGTGGTTTTCTCGCTTAAAAAAGTGGTCGGCTTCTAGGTGTGGTCGGCTTCTAGGTGATGTACGTTATTATAATTTTATTTTTTATAAAAGAAAAGAATAGTAAAAAGTTTTTAATAAGTGCTTACTAACTTATATTAAACTTATTTTATAATTTAAAAATTTTTATATTAAAAAGTTATTTAATATTATTATAATTACTAACTTTGATTTAAAAAATAGTAGATAATAAGTAGATTCCTATAATTTTATAATAATTATATTTAAGATATTATTTAATATTTTTAATATTTTTAATTAATAAGTTATTTTAGTATTTAAAATGATATTTTATATTTATTTATTTTTATTAAATAAAAAAAATTTTTTAATTAATATTTATATTAATTTATAAATATATAATATTTTTTATAATAATAGTAGTTTGGTATAGGATTGCTAATATTTATATATTACTTTATTTTATTTTATTTTAATATTTTTTATATAATATATTTTTAACTTACTCTTTTTTCTTTCTAGAATAGAAATAATAATTAATAATAAATTGTTTTAAAATAAATTATTAAAACCATTATTTCTAAATTCTAGTAGTTTGATATTGCCTTCTCTTTCTCTACCTAATACTTTTCTATTTTTAAAATGGTTTTAATTTGAAAGTCCAAATAAAATAAAGATTAATAAAATTTTTTTAATAACCAAAGACTTATAATATTTACTAAAGGATATAAAAAAAAAACTAATTAACAAATATTAATACTAATTCAAAATCAAATCATTAAAATAATCCAAATTATAGAAAAAATTATTTAGAAATTAATTTTGGTTATTAAATATTTAATTACTGTTGATAATTACCACATTTCTAAGCAAATAAAATATTATTAATTTAAAAAATCTAAATAATAATAATTTTTTAAATTATAATATTATTAAAAATAAGCATCTACACATCAGCAAAAAAATGTGTTGCCGTCCTGGTCGTCCGACGACGGGATTTCTGGGACAGCAATTTTATGTCCGTTGGCATCTGGATGATACTAGATTCTGCATGTCTGGGATGGGATAGCAAGAAAATAATCTAAAAGGATAATATTATTAATTTTATCTCAAATATTAGAAGGCTGATATTGTTTTTAATAATAGAAATAATAATCATTTTAGACATTAGAATATATATCTTGTCTATGATAATTCGAAAATTGAAATATCAGGGACAATAAAAAAATTTAAAAATTTAAAATAATTCAGGATTTTGAGAATTTAATATTAGCTATAATATATTTATTAAAAATTTTATAGAAAATGTATCAATAAAAAAATTTATATATATATTTATCAATCTAACTACCTAGCTATAATAAAATAAAGAAATATAAAAACTAAAAATTAAATATATAATAGTACTATAATTTATACCAAATGTAATATATTTTATAAAAAATTAAAAAAACTCTTTAAACCCCTTTTTTAATTTGTAATATTTATATTAGTATTTATAAAAAAAAAAACTAATGTATTTAAAAATAAAAATTTTAAACTATCAAAAACCTTTTATATTAGATATTAAAAAATTATAAGAATTTTTTATTAAATACTGGGAGATTATTTAGTATTATTAAAAAATTTATTAATCATATATTAATATATTTTTGTTGTAATATATTAATAAAATACTTTTTTATAATATTGTTAAAGATGTATAGGAATTTATTATGGATTTTATTTATCTAATTATTAACTCTACAGTTATAAATACCAAATTCCTATTATTTTAAAGTGATAAAAGTATAAGCACTAATAAATATAAATATATAATTATTTAAATTATAAATTAATTTCCTAGTTTAATATCCCTAATTAATAATAAAATTATAATATTGTTTAATTAATATATTAGGAAATATAAAAATAATAAAGATAATATTATTAATTTATAGAGTTTTATATTAATTTTAAAAAATTTAAAAACAGATGTTTAAAAACTTATATTATTATAATAAAATTAATTATAATAAAAAAATCAATTATTTTTTAAAAAAAAAATTATATATTATTATATTATTTCAATGTTTTTTACTAGTTTATAGATATTTAGTATTAGTTTTCTAATTATAACTGAAAAATAAAACCAATTATTTTATAATTTATTATTTAATTAAAAAAAAATAAATATATATATTATTAAAGAATTTAAACTTGATATACTATAATATAAAAATAAAATCCAAGAAATTAATATTCTAAGTCTATTACCAAATTTTTTACATATTTTTAAATTTTTATAATATTAATAAATAATTTTTTATTAATTTATTATAAACTAACTTTATCTACTATTTTACTATATATTAGTTATTTAATATTAGAAAAATTAATTATTTTTAATTTATATTTTTTAATAAATTTATTTTTAAATATATTAAATTTGTTAGAAGATGGACAAAAACTACTTCTATTATTTTAGAAATCAAAAATAGTTAATATTATATAAAATAACTTTAATAAAGATAATAATATTAAATTTAGAAATTATTTTCTAAAAAATTCTTTATATCTGGTAAAAAATAAAAAAAATATATTACTTTAACTAAATATTAATAATCAAGATATCGGCTAACTATGTGATTCAGTTTTTAAATTTATTTGTAATAACAGACTACATGCATGTTTTTAAGGTCTAATAACAAATTCCTAAAATCCGGTAAATAATAATATCAAAGTATTATTAGCTAATAATTAATCAAAAGTAGGATTACTGATAAAAGGATTAACAAATTTTTTAAATCTACTAAATAATAAAGCTAATACTAATAATATAAATTAATTAATTAAGTTAAAATCAATATCTTTATTCAAACTATTATCAATATTTTCAAAATCTTTATTGTTTTTTAAGTTTTTTATAGGATTTTCAAGGGGTTTTAAGAAAGTTATAGCCTGTTAGTATTTTATGTCTAATATAAAATCTTTTTAAGTAAAAGATTCAATAATTTCTTTTTTAACTAGTACTATAACATTTATTATATTAATTATCTCAACCTATAGTTAATTAATAATAAAAATATAAATTTATTTAGGTTTTAAAATTACTTATTTTTTCAGATATAATAAAGTTAGTTTTAAATTTTATATACCTTAATAAAACTAAAACTTTTAATTATTTTTTTTGTACCTTTTTTTTAATAAATATTAAATTTTCTATTTACTTCACTTATATTTACGCTAATAAAAATGTATTAAAAAATTTTTAAAGAGGTATATTTAAGCAAACAGAAAAAAATTATTTATAAATATATAAAAACAAAAAAAAAATATCTTATTAATCAAAAAAACCTAAAAAAAAAATTACTTTAAAAATATAAATATATAATTTTAAAAAGGAGTAATTAAAAAATAAAATAAAAGAAGTTTTAAAAAAAATATATCAAATCTGATTATTAACTAAATTTAAATTTAAATAAAAAATTTATTTATAAAAGTAGTTTAGTTATACACTTTGGTTTATTTTTATATATCCATAAACAGTTTTGTAATACCTAATAAAAAATATTATATTATCCTAGATTAATATAACTATTAATAAACTAATATTATTTATCAATTTATACTAGTTAAATAAAAAATAAAACTTCATTTTTATAAATAATAGTATAATTTAATTAAATTTTAAATAATAAATAAGAACTATTAAACAATAAATCACTAAAAACTTAAATCAAATTTTATAATTTCTAAATTTAGCTATTTTTAAATAATCAAAATTTAATAACTAAGAGTAATTCATAATTTTTTTAAAAATATAGATTAAAGATAGTAAAAATATATTTAATATGAGATAGTAGATATTTAAAAAGAGATTTATATTAGTCTCTATAACTTTGATTTATAAAAATAAAATTATACTAAGGTTGGTTTTTATATTATTAGAATAATCTAGTATAATATATCAAATATATAATATTTTTTAAAGAATTTATAAAATCTAAAACTAGTATATATAATTAATTATATAATTAATAATTAAATTTAAATAAAAAAAATTCTAACTCATCTACTACCAAACTCAAAATATTAGTTAAGTAATTTTTATAAATTATTTATAACCAATCTTTTTTAATATAAGAAAATAAATAATATTATAAATCTGATAATTTAAATTTTTAAATAAAATAATCAATAGTCTACTAACCAAAACTTAATAATAATCATAATTTTTTAAAACTGTAAATTTCCTTTTAAAACTTTGGGATATCTATTAAAAAAAATAAATAAAAAAATAAATTAATAAATTAAAAAAACAATAATTTATTAATAAAATTTTCAAACAGATATTCTAAAGCTAGTAACAAATTCAATAAATCTAATTATTAAAAAAAAAAAAGATTTTTAAAATTCAAGCGTTATAATTCAAAAACATAATAATATATTTAATACCAAAAAATCTAAATTAAGAAATTGATATAATTCAAAAATTAATATTTATCTTTGAAAAACTTATAAAATAATTTTGGTATATTTATTAATTAGTCTTCTAAATACCCAAATAATCATATAAAATCTGCAAAATAAATTAATTAATAAAATTTAATAATATTAAAAATTTCCAATTACTAAAGATTAAAAACATATTCAGAATTAATTTGTTATAATTCATTTACTAAATCTTTTTTATATTAATTTTTTAAGTTTGTAAATTATTTCCTAATATCTGACTTATATTACAAGTATACTAATTTAAGTTTTTATTTTTATTTAATATTTTAATATTTTAAAAAAATGTTTTTTATAATATAAAATTATTACTAATAATCTTTTAAATATTTTAGAATTACTGCTATATAATTTTTATATTATATAAATAAATAAAATTTTAAAAATATTTAAATATATATAAAAACTTTGTTAAAAATTGGTTATTAAGAAGTTAATAGCATATTTAAAATAACTACTAATATAAAAAAAAAAATTTAATTAGTAGATTTTAACTCTTTACCTTATTATTAAATAATTTATAAAAAGGTAAACTTAAATTTATAAAATTTAAAAAATATTTAGAGTTTGATTTAAGCTATATTAAATATATTTAATTTTTTATATTTTTTAATAAATAATAATGTTTATTTAATAATATATTTAAATATACCAAGATAAAGATTATAAAAAAAATCTAATTTCAAAAAAATATTAGAATAAATATTAAGAAATTAGTAAAAAATTATTAGAATTTTATTAAATTTTTTTTATTTTAAATAATATTTTAATTTTTAATATTTATAATAAATTATATTATTTTATTATAATTTAGTTTTTACCTTTTTATAATCATAATAATTTTAAAATAAACTTATTAAAGCGTATATTCCCAGACTCCAAAAATTAACTTTACACACTATACACAACCAATTGTTAATATTTAGAAATTTACAATATTTAACATAATTTATAATTTAATTAGTTAATTGTAAATAATATTTTTAAATTAAATCATTAGTATAAATTATGTTAATTTTAAGTTTCATCATATTTTCTATAAAACTTATAATAACTACTAAAAAAAAAAGAATTTTCTAAATAATTTCTTAAATATTACTAGTAATTTAATCTTTTTACTATAGATTTAAATATATTTTTTTTAACAAAATTAAAAATAGAACAAATAATATATAAATATAATTTAATAATTTATTATAAATATAAAAAAACAAATTACTGACTATAATATATATTAACTAAATTTTTTTATTATTAAAAAAATTAATTAAATATAAACCATCCAATACATAGATTATAGAAATTATTATTTTACTTTATAACATCCACTTTTAAATAAAATTATTATTAATTAAATTTTTTATATAATATATTAAGTTTATATTATCTATTCTTCCTATTATTAATCAATAATATATATTTCAAAATAAAAATATTTTTTGTATAAATTATATTTTTTATAAAAAACATATACCAAACTTAATATATACATTAACTACTATAATAAATATATAACACAACTAATAATATTATAATATAAATATTTAATAAGTAGATAATTTAAAATATTAAAATTATAAATAATTTTCTTAAAATTAAAGTCAAGTTCTTCTTTTATAATATTGATTTAATTTTAAAATATATATATAAATATATAAAAATTAATAAAAACTTTTATAAATCTCTCTAATTTAAAATATTTATTTATTAATGTTTTAGAAACTTTTACTTTAATAAATTATTTAGTAAGTTTATATTTGTAGTTATTATTAAATAATAATAATTAATTTTTTAATATAAATATATATTTAAATAAGCTTATTATTAGATTTCCTATGTTTGGAAATACCTCTATATAAATTTTATTTATATTAAAATTATCTAACATTTTTATATTATTATTATTAAGATCAATAAATTATTCAAAATTATCTACAAGGTTTATAGCATCTGTTACCTTTTTAATTACATTGTAAAATAATTGCGGGTAATATATTCACTTATGAATTACTTGTTATCTATTTTGTTTATATTTCTTCTTATAGAACTGATACTTGAAGATTATAATCTGATTTTTTATATTGGAATAGATGTTAGAAAATTTTGATACATCTATAGGCAGATTTTAAAAAGTATAAATAATAAGTTAATAAACTACCTAAATCTAAAATAATTTTTTTTTTTTTTTTAAAATTGGGCTAACCCCGCATTAATAGGGGTGTTTCGATTATACTTTATAGATTTGGTATTTAATGTAGGGAGGTTAACTAAATTTCTAAAATACAAACTAACATTATACAATTTCTTTGATAAAGATTTATAACAACAAAATATTTATTAATATGTTACAAAAATATTTTTATCTAAAAGAATTTTTAGAAAGTTTTATGAAATTTGTAGGTAGTCATCATAAAATAAACTATAGATTTCTATATAATATATTTAAGTTCTTAAATCTGAAATGATTTAATTTAATTTACTAATTATTATTATAACTGTATTAAATTTATTATAATATTGATAACCTATACCCATATTAATTAAATCTTCCAACTATTATTATAGATTCTTTTTTTAATTTCTTTTCTTTACAAGAACAGTATGTTTTTGTTAAAAAACTATATCCTACTTCTAAAAATGAAAAATTAATTATTAAATTTTAGATATTTGGTTTTAAAGAGCCTCTAGCAGTTTTACAGAGTTTATTATAAAGTTTTTTTCAAATATTTCAAACAAATTCTTATATATTACTTTAATAGCTTTAAAAATTAGTTATATTATTACTAAATCCTAAATATATTTTCCAGTTGAATAAAGCTTTAGGAAGTCTACTCATAGATAATTTAGAAAATTTTAAAAGTTTAATAAATTTTAATAAAAAGTTTAGTTATTTTACTGTTAAATAAAATAATTTAAGTTTAAGAAATAAATATTTTATAAATGTTTTAAATAAATATCACATTCTTTATAAACTAAAAAAAATATAAAGAAGTTATTATCAGACTTGAGGACTAATATATCATATAATATATAAGTTTACTAAATGAATTCAATTCTAAAAATAATTTTTAATTAATAAATAAACTAAATTTTCATTAAATTTTTCTTCAAATATAGAAAAATTGCTAACTATTTAATATTAGACTAACCAATATTATTATTATTACTACTAATATTAGTTCGATTAATAATTTTATAATATGGTAAAGATAATAATTATAATAAATAGTTAAACTTTATTAATAAATATTATTAAAATTAGTATTTTTTTTAACATCTTTTCTAGCAAATTTAGTAATAAGTCCTTATATACTATATTTAAACTTAATCCAATATTAATAATCCTCCTATAGATGTTATAAAGCTATTTTCAAATAATTATTTTATAAAATAATATTAATAATTAAATAAAATATAAAACAAAAATATATTTCAAAATCTCCTATTAAATTTAAAACCAATAAATTATCAAATTCCAATATATCAAATTTAAATATGATATAAAGTATATATTATTCCAAAAAAAAATATAAAAAGGTTATAAATTAATTTATAATATCTTTTAAAAACTAAAAAACTTTAAAAAAAGATTAAAAATTTAAAAACCTTAAAAGAAACTTTGTTTTTTCCAAATAATATAAATATTTTTATATTAAATAATTTAAAATTTAAAAAAACTATCAATAATCTAACACTAAATATCAAGAAACTAATATTAAAAAAAAAGGAAACAAATAAAGTTAAAAATTCTAAAAATAAAGAAATAAAAAAAAAAAAAATATTAAAAATTTAATATCAAGTATTAAGAAGCCAATATTATAAAAAAAAAAAAAATTATAAAGTGAAAATAAATCTAATAAATTTAAAAAAAATAAGTAGTTTTTTTATATTTAAAAACAAATTTATATAATATAATTAACATTTTTTTAATAAATAAATATCTTTATTATAAATAACTTTCTTGTATAAAGTAAATTATAAAGATTTATAAATTAAAAAAAAAAATTATAAAAATTTATAAAAGATTTTATTATTTTTTCTTAGATTTTATATATTTAATAGTAAATTTAAAAAAAATTAAAAATACTAATTTTAATAATATGAAGTTAACCAAAAAAATATATACTAAAAAAATAAAATTNAAAAAAATTATATAAAAAAAAAAATAAAAAAAAAAAAAAAAAAAAAAAAAAAAAAAAAAAAAAAAAAAAAATAAAAAAAAATAAAAAAAAAAAAATAAAAAAAAAAATTATTATTAGTAATATTTAAATTCAGGCATAATCTAAAAAAATAATAATTTAAGATGTTATTATAAAAAATAAGAAAATTAAACAAAATTTTTAATAATTATATTAAAACTACTAATAATTTTTCTAAATTACACATGATAAAGGTAGAGGAAAAAGGAAAGAGAAAGGGAAAACTGGAACTAATAATAATAATAATGGCGATGGTGACAATGATAATAACAGTGATGATGGTGACAGTGGAGATAATAAGAAAACTAAAAAGGCAAGAAAATGTAAATACTCACATTCAGAAAGTCTGTAAGCAGCCTTCTAACATCCAATATAGATTATTATATTCCAAAAATCAAAATTGGTCTTAGTTTATTAAATAAAATTTTAAACAATAATAATAATAATAATAAAAATAATAAAAATATAATGAAAGTGTGGGATAAAATTTATAAAGCATGATATAATAATATTAATGGCTTAATTACACATAAATTAAAAGTTTACTATAAGATATAGAGAAATTATTAATTAACTTATCCAATCCTTTCTAACTTTTATTTAATTTTGTAAAATTATTCTTAATATTATTTTGAAAAGAAAGTAAAATATCAAAAATTAACTATTAAACTAAATTAATACTTCTTATAAATAGGATAATTAAAATAAAATAAATAAAAAAAAATAAAATAGATTTCTAAAAGCTATATTTAGATTTCTTTAGTTAAATATTAATCAAAATATAGATATAATTAATTAATAATTATAAGACAGTAGAGATAAAATAGTAAATAATAATAATAATATAGTAAAAATTTTAAATATAACGTGCTAAATAATTCAAAATATTATTAAAAAGTAAAAAAATTTTTTTAAAAAAATATTTATAGAGACTTATAAGAATGAAATTATTAAAATAGATAAATTAGAGATTATAAGTTACAGATATATAAGATTGGAGAATGAATGTAAAAAAATAGAAAGAAAATTAAAAAATAAGGTAAAAATAAAGAAAAAATTGGGAGCTGATATTAATACAATTAAAAAAAATATATATTTATTGAACTTATTATTAGACTTATAGAGGTTAATCTAATCTTTTTACTAATTTTAACTTTAGAAGATGGGAAGTTATTAAAAATAGAATTATTTATTTATTTTCTTTAATTTTATCCTATTAATAATATAATTTTTATTTTTAATAGATTTGATGTTAATTATTTCTTCTATTTTACTCCAGGTTTTTATATATTTATTTTTAAATTTTTAATAACTACTGCAATTATCTAAATAATTAAAAATATTATTTAAATATAGAATTCAAATATTAAGGTTTGAAAATTACTTAATACAATTCCTAGCAACATCACTAAGTTACTAGATAATTGATATTTAATTTTTACAGATTTAGAACTTTAAAATTAGTTAAAAATAGTTTCTAACAAAGTTGAAATTATAAATTTATATTATATTATACATTAAGATTTAGTAGTTAATAAAAGTAGTACTGATTTTCTATTATTATTCTGATTTATATATTTGAACTAAGTTCTTAATTAGACTTATAAAATTTGTTAACAAATTTTAAAAAATTAGAATAAAAATTTTTTAAAAGGTTTTAAATTAAATAAAGTTTAAGGAGTATAGAAAGCAATATAATAAAAATATGAAAAAAATAATGATAAAAATTTCTAAGTATTTAATAAATTAAAAAAATTTATTTATAAATTTATAAAAGCTAATGTAAACTAATAAATAAATAAAATATTTTTAAAATTATATAATTAAACTTTATTAAAAATAATCAAGTTTTTTAGAGGAATGAATTGATTAAATATAAATTTAGAGGATAAAGTGTTTACTAGATTTAGCACATCTGGTTATAAATATAAAAAAGCTACTAAAAGAAATATGTTTGAAATAAAAATTTATTTAAAAATTAAGTAATAAATCGCTCGCTTAAGATGATTGAGATAAAAAAATAGAAGTTTAATTAACTGAAAATTTTAGAAAAAAGTATTATTTTAAGTTTAATATATCTGGTTACAAATGTAGAAAAACTGATTTAAGAAATTTACTTAATATAAAAAATATTTTAAGAAGTAAGTGATTAATGGCTTATTTAAGATAATTTAAATATAGATATAAATAATAACTTTAAGTTATTCAAATATAATTATACTATTTTAAATACATTTGAAAAAATACTAGAAGGTGATTTTTAGATATATTAAAACTGCTAAAAATTACTTTTATATTATTTTATATTTATTTTTATTAAAATATCTTTTATTTATTATCTTAATTATTATGATTGATCTGTTTAGAATTCTTTAAAATTGTAGAGAGGTTTTTTTCAGATGTGTTGAAGCTGCTATCATTCACATTACTTATAAAGATATTTTTGATGTGGTGTGGAGCCTAGCTACCATCCCAACATCCTGTCGTTGCAACACCCAAAAGCCGTCTTACGTCTGTTCTCAGTCGTCCCACGACTTTTTTTTTTTGCTGATGCAGATAAATGATTTTATTATTAATCTTATTTTATTAATTAATTAATTTAAATAACCAAGTTTTCTAGCTGCAAGCCTCACAGCGTCTATTACACGCCCCCTAAAATATATTTATAATCCATTAACTACTAATATTGATTATAAGTCGACTATTAATAATAAGCTAATTAAATAACAAATAAATTATTTATTTTTAAATTTAATTTTAGTATTTTATACCAGATAGCTAATATTTTTAACTCCTTTTTTTCTTTTAAAAAAAAATAATTTATATATTAATAATAATTTAGCTGAATTTGATGTTTTTTATTTTTTTTATTTTTTTCTAAATAGAACTTGTTAAATTTTATTTTTATTATTAGATATTATTAGTTGTTTAGAGTCCAATATTAATTATAGATTATAAAAAAATTAATAACAAAATACTAAAGATATACTAATAAAAAATGAATTATCAAATTTTAATAAAATAAAGGATAATATATTTATATAGTAATTTTTAGATAAGATTTAGTTAAATAGTAATGATATTTAATAGTATATTAGGTATTTTCTAGAATATAAACCTACTATATTAATAATAAATTATGTAAAAAACTAATTAAATAATATATATATTCTGTCATGCTGCGCATGATATGTGGTTCTCGAGGCGGTTCTTAGCCACCCTAGAGCTGTTAAGGTGGTGCAACCTTAAAGTAGTAAATTACCACACCCTCAACACAATATATAATTACGATTAATCTTGCTATGAAAATATTAATTGGTTTAGGGAGTATGGATAAGTGTTTATTGATAGGATAATTTATTAATAAAAAATCTTTAGTTTAAATCTATAGACTGAGGGTATTAATAAACTTAGGTATAAGTTGGGTGATTTAGGGAGGTATAGAATTATAAGACTAGTCAGCTAGCTATATTGATTAATTTTAAAAAATATGAGCAATTATATTAAATACTTTAATAAAAATTAAAATTATAAGAAAGCTTATGAATGGTGCTTATCTTAAGTATTTAATATAAAAAAATATTAGTAAAGCTAGGCAAGTATTGGGAATTATAGAATTATTTGGATTAATATAATATGTTATAGTTTTATATATCTAAATTATTTATTTAGTTATTATTTAAAATTGATATTGGATAATTTACTTAGTTATTTAGTTATTACTTGATAGTAAAATCACTTTCCTTTACAGCGTACTAAGTGCTACCACAAGTTCTATCTCGAACTGCATCGAGAGCACTAGGCTCGTGCGGTTTCACATATTCTTATCTTTTAATCTTATAATTTAAATTTAATATTTTATTGATAACTATTATTATTATTTACAAGAGTCTGCTAAGAATTTGGTAATAAACACCTACAAACTAAAGAATTTTAATATTAAAATCTGAAGTAAGCATGTTAAAAGATTAATTAACCTAAAATATATGAATTTTTTAAAAAATAATGATATGATAAGATTTTTATTTTTTTATAATACTAAGAATCTTTTAATAGACTATTATAATAAATTTTTTTCTTCTACCTAGTTATTTATAAAATTCTGATAAACTAATATTGGAATATTATTAAAAGCCTAAATATAAAATATAGTATTTTAGTTAATAATTTAAATACATCTATCATTATTTTTATTAAAATTTATATTTAGGTAAGCTTAAAAAGTTAGTAATTTAGTATTAAAAATTTAAAAATAAATGTAAAAAATGTTAATATACATAATAAATCAAACTCCTAGGATTTTATAATAAACACTACTAAATAATTTAAATATTTTTAATTATTTTTTAAATAATTTTAATTAGTAATCTGCTAATACTCTTATTAATATTCACTAATACAAAATAAAAGTCCATATAAAACACCTAAAATCTAACATAATCCAAGAATTGATTCCCAAAAATATTACACTAATTAATAATATAGAGGTAATAATACTAGCAAAACTATTAAATAAATATTAAAAACCTGGGAAAAAACTAAAAATATCTACTTTAAATAATACATTTTATTATTTATTAATCTTTATATATAAATTTTAATATTATTAAGAAATTTTTTCTTGTAAAAATATTTTTCTAACTTATACCTACCTAGTTGCTAAGTGTTTAACTAAAGATTATTAATATTAAATAAAATCTTAAAACTAATTTAAACGATATTTTCAAAAAGGTCAATTTCAAATATAATCTTATTAAGATTGAAATTTCTGATTAAGTTTAAAAAATTTCTAATAGTTTATAAAATCTGTGAGTTTTTCGATAAAAAAAAACTTTTAAATATTAAAAGTCTTATAATAGTCGCTAAAGGTGTATACTTGCTTAATCTCTGGAGGACTCCAGAGGGCCAAAAACCTCTGGGACCTTGTGGACTTCGAAGGTCCAGGAGGTCAACACAATTTTTTGCTGATGGGAGAGAAGATGTTAAATTAAGTTTTTTTAGGAAGGTTATACTTAATTCTAATATATTTAATTTTAATATAAAGATTAGTAATTATATGGAAGATATTGTTCCTATAATTATAAGAGTTATTAATATTAATATTATTATAACAATTATTGTTTATAATCTTATTTTTATTAATTTGGAGTTTAATTATTAAAATTATTATATAGAAAATCTAAAAAATAAAGATGCTTATATCAAATTTATTAGAAAATGTTATAATTATAAATAATTAAATTTAAATAAATTTTATTATTTTAAATATAAAAAGAAAGATAATTTTAAAATATATTATGATGTATTTGGAATTAATTTAAATTTAAAATTTATTTTAAATTTAAAAATTATATTTAATTTAAAAATTATTGTATATTAATTATTTTTTAACAATATTATAAATATCAATTAATATTGTTTTATTTATTTTTAACTATTTTTAAAATTTAATTATTAGTTAAATAATTATTAGTTATATTACTCTAGGAGTTTAGGAGTGTATTTTAGGCTCCAATGATGTCTTTTTGGTCACCTTTTATTTTAGTTATTAAGACTTAATAAGTTTATTTTATTTACTAAATTTAATTCCTGCTTTTAATAGGCTATTATTATAAAATTTATAATTAACTGGTATCTAGTTAATTTTATATTAACTACCATTTTTATTAAATAAATTATAAGCTAAATAAGTATAAGTATAACAAATTATAATAATTTTAAGTAAATAATAGAAGACGCTAGCGAATTTATATATATAACTAAAATTCCATTAAACAATAAATTAAATAATAATTTAAGTAATTTTATATTTTATAACATTTTAATTTATTATAATATCTAATGTTTTTAATTTATTAAAAACTTATTTTCTAATAATCTACCATTTTAATAATTATCTAAATTTTTTTTTGTTTAGTATTAATATAAATTATAATATATAAACTAAAAGCATCAAAAATATATATAAATATTATAAATAAAAAATATATATATAAGTATTATAAATAGTATAAATTATTATTTAATTTTTAAAAATAATTGAAAAGATATAAATATAAATTTTTTATATATTAATTCTCAAAATTATATTATAATATTAATTTATTATATCTCTATATTTATTTATAAAATCACAAAACAACCATCAGCTTATCACCATCAAAATTTTATAAATATATATATATATATTTTAAAAAAAAAAAAAATTTTAAAATAATATTTAATTTATATTATAGTTTTTTTAGTTCCCAATCTGCTTATTTATAATTAATTTAATAAATTTGTATAATATTATAAAACTAAGATTAAAAAAAATTTTCCTAGAGTTATTCTAATATAAAACCAAAATTATATTTAAGTTTAAGAGAGAGGTTATAATATTCTTTTAAATTAAAAATTATAATAGGTTAAGGTAATTTTATAAATACTTATTATAAATTATATAAATTCTATTATAAAATTGTTTTACTTTATAAATATTAAATATTTTTGTTATAAATAGTTTATAAAGTATAAAGTTATAATAAAAAAATATTAATATTCTTACTTCTATTTTATATAACAAAAGTTTAGATAAAATAGTTTAATATATTTAATAAATTATATATTATTACACGTCAAACCTGGTTGTGGTAATGTAAAATGTTGCATTTACTTAAACAAATGAATTCTTTATATAACAAGTGGTATTATTTTATATAGTTGTATAATATATATTCTTTGTAAATGAATAAAAATATTATTATATTCTTTTAATTAAAATAGAATATAAAATCAAGATATAAAAAATTAATAAAATATATAATAAAAATAAAATATTTATACTTATATATAAACTTAATATAAAAAATTGTTAAATATAAAAATAAAATATAAGAAAAAATTTTTATTTTAATAATATTTATTTTAATAGTTATAAATTATAAATTAATATTTATATAAAATTCTAATAAAAAATTTAATATATATATTAAATACAAGACTTAATATTATATATAATTTAATATTTATAATTTTAATAATATAATATGTAAGATTCTTTTATTTATAGGTAATAAAAAGCTTATTTCTTATTTGGTTTATAATAATAATTTATAAAAATTATTAAGTTCAAAGATAATATTTTATATTTTAAAAATATATATATATTTTCTAATTAAAATATATTTTTTAATTATAATATATTTTTTAATTAGAAAATGGTAATTATAAAAAAAATAACTTTATATTAAAATATTAATATATATAAATACTTTTAGAATATATATTTTTAATAACTTGTGACAAAGATTTAACTTTATATAGTTATATTAGTTTAAGGGGTATAATAATAATTAATTATTTATTATAAAATATATTTATTTTAATTAGTATATTAAATAGTTAATAAGCTTAAAATTATTAATTCTAATTAAAAAATTAATATTATTAAAAAAATAAATAAATATATTTTAAATATTATATTAGAAATTATTACTAACAATTTTAAATTAATACTTTTATTTAAATTTATTATATTAATATTAAATATAAAATAAAAAGTAATAAAATTTATAAAAGTATTTAATAGTAAAAGTAAGTTAAAATCTCTTGAAATAATACTATCAAATTTATTTAAAATTGTCACAGACATATGGTCTTGACAGCACGAGTGTCACAGACATATGGTCCTGATAGCATGAATCACCTGTACTATATTCTATGTTATATTGTTTTTAACTCTGCTTTACTGTATTTTTTATGAAGAGACTGACTATCTATGTACTGTATTTATCTGTTTTATTCAGATTTTTGTATTACTATATTTATGTATTACATGATGATATTGTATGATTGCAGATTTAGCAGAAGCAACCTTGCAATTCTTAAGATATTACATACTTACTTAAGTTATATAAACAATTTTATAATATATATAATTATTAATATTTGTATGAAATATTATTATATATATAAGATTATTGTTAGGATTAATGAATAATTCTTATTTTTTATTAGTTAATTTAAATATAATATAGACTTATAATTTATTATTATTTTATTATTATTATATTTTTTATCTAATAGTTTTACTGTTTCTAGTAATATGTATATTTCTCTGAATTAAGATTTGAATAATAGGACTGAAAAATAGAAGTTAGAGTTAGTTTGCTGTAACTTTCTTAGGACTATAGGTGTAACACTTTAACTAATTTAATTTAGTTTAGACAAAAGATTTATATATATGTTAAATTCCCTCATACTTGAAGATATCTAAGAATATTTTTTTGAAAATATAGAATTAAAAAATACCTCAGATCTAAAATCTATCAAAGATGAAAATGAAGAATATAATTATTTCTGCAAAATATGGAAATAATAATTAAATAGAAGAGCATACTCTGCTACACAAATATTAAAATATTAAAAATTTAATAGAGAATAAAGGTTAGTAGTTATATTTTTTAAATTAACATTTAAAATTATTATAAAAAAAGCATATATTAATAACCAAAATTATATTTACATTTTTAATATAAAAATATAAATTATAAAAGAAATACCTGAAAAAAACTTAAAAAAATTTTTTAAAAAAAAAATATTAATATATAAAATATTTGTATATACAGAAAGATATATTAAAAACTTAAGTATAATAATAGAAATCCTAGAATAAATAAAATAATAATTTAAAATAATAATTATAGAATAATTACTAATATTACTAATAAATTTTTTTAATCAATATATTAAAAACTCTATAGAAATCCCAGAAGAAACTATTGAAATAATTAATTTTATTAAGAATTTTAATAAGGTACCCAAATTGAGAGACCTAATCAAGTTTAAAAAACAATTTAAAAAATTTGATTAATTTCTTAATTAGCTCTTGACTTATTATTTCTTTAATATAGATTAATTTTTTATGGATGAATATAAAATCTATTTTATAAAAATATATTTAAAAAAATTATTTTTTTATACTTTTATAATCTACTTAGAGAAACGAAGTAGCTACAATAAAAAAAAATATAAAAATAAAAAATTTAAATAAATATATTTAAATATTTATAAAATACTTATTAATATTAATTACTTTATCATCTTTCTTTAATAAAAATATAAATATAAGAATAAAAAAGAAGAAGTATAATACAAAATTATTACCCTATACTAAATTTATTTAATATAAAACTATTTTTAAAAATTTGATTATTATATTCTACTTGCGAAATATGATGATACATAATTTTTTAACTTCACTAAAAAAGAACTTAAACTAATAATCCATACTAAAATTATTAAAGAAAAATTTAGAACCCTAAAAATAACCTACATGAAAATACAGAACCTTGCTATACAAATAAATAATTCTATTTTTTAATAAAACTAATAAAAAATAAACCAACTTTGAAAAAATTATCAAAGAAATTGTTTTGATAATATATTAAGATAAGAAAAAACTAAATAATATTGTTTTTATAATAATTATTAAAACTATTGCTTTAGAAATAATATTTACCAAGGATATAAATTCATTTTAATAAATCTCAACACTACCAATCATTAATAACATAAAAAATCATCAAAATCCAACACAATTATTTGCTATAATTATGATAGACCAGGACATTTTACTAGAGACTGCTGATAGCCAAAAAAAAATTAGTCTAAATATATTTGATTTACTTAATCAAAAACTTTAAAAAAATAATAAAAATAACGCAAGAAATTGGTATGATAAATTTGTATTACCCAAAATGCTTCAGCACCAGAACTGCTAACTTTATCTTATGAAATAATTATTCCCTTTTAAAAAAATAAATTTGTAGTATACCCAGTAATTAAAAAAAAACTTTAAATATTATAAAAAATTATATTGTAAAAAAATAATAAAAATATTGATAATATTATATTTAATATCCTAATATATACCCTAAGTGAAGATTTAGATTTAATTATTTGCAAACTTATATTTTTATCTTATAATTTTATGGTATATAAATATTATTAAATATAGAATTGTCATGCTGCGCATGATATGTGGTTCTTGAGGCGGTTCTTAGCCACCCTAGAGCTGTTGAGGCAATATAACCTTAAAGTAGTAAATTACCACACCCTCAACACAATATACAATTGCAACTAATTTTGCTATAAGAATATTGATTGGTTTGGGGAGTATAAATAAACACTTATTAATAAAATAATCTATCAATGAGAAATCTCCAATTTAAATCCATAGACTAAGGGTATTGATAGACCCAAGTATAAGTTAAGTGATCTAAAAAAATATAAAACTACAAAACTAATCAGCTAACTATACCGATTAATTTTGAAAAATATGAATAATTATATTAAGTACCTCAACAAGAATCAAGGTTATAAAAGAACTTATGAACGGAGTTCATCTTGGATACTTAATATAAAGAGATATCAGTAAAGCTAAATAAGTATTAGGAATCATAAAACCATCTAAATTAATATAATATGCTATAATCTTGTGTATATAAACCATTTATCTAGTCATTATCTGGAATTGACACTGGATAATTTACTTAGCCATTTAATTATTACTTGATAATAAAATCACTTCCCTTTATAGCGTACTAAGTGCCACCACAAGTTCTATCTCGAACCGCATCGAGAGCACTAGGCTCGTGCGGTTTCACAAGAATTACCTTATGCTAGAAAGATATCTTAGATATCAATAAAATTTAAATGGAGAATTATGGTAATTTTATATTGTATTTATCTTAAAACAACCAACTAAGGAGATATATTCTAAAATTATTCTTAAAATTATTTTTCTTAAATTACAAATTTACTTATAAAAACCTTATTGAAAACTAAGAGTAACATACGACAAAATTGATACTAGACTTAAAAATAAGTACCTATACAAAAAAAGAAACTGTTAAAATTAATTAATCACCTCAAACAACTTAGGAAGAACTGGATATAAAGATCTATTTAATTTATTATAATTAACTTTTATTAATAATTATATTTAAAATTATAGAATTTATTAATATTAACTTTATAAAACCAATAATATTTATAAATTATAAAATTTGTATAATGAATGTTTAGACAAAATCCTTATAAAAAGATATTATTTTGTAAAAAAGTTACAAAGAAGTTATTATAAACTTTATTAATAAACTATTTATTTTATTATAATAAATTTATACAAAGTAGAACTAATATAAAATTTTATAATTTTCTATTTTAAAAAAAAAACTTTTTATTTTGGAATCCTTTAAAATATAGTTCTTATTAAATTATATTCTCTAATTTTTAAAATATATTATATAATTTATTTACAAAATAAGAGTTATTATATTATTTATAAAAAATAATTTTTTACTTGTATTAATTATATATAAAAATAAATTAATATTACTAAAAAGTTATATTAAATTAAAATTATATTAAAAAAAGAAATTTACTCTTAATATTTATAATAATTTATAATAAAAAAACTTTAGTAAATTTATACTTATAAATATTATATAATAACTTTACTATTTACTAAAATTTTAAATTAATTTGGTTTTAGAATTTGGAATAATTTAAGAAGTTTAGTTCTAGCTTTATTAAAAAAGGATTAGATAAATAATTAAATTTAGTTAATGATAAATATTTAATATTAATATTATTATTAATGGAATTTTTGCTAATATATTTATAGATAGTGGTGTAGAAATTTTTTATATTTTGATTAATTATATTATTAAAAGATATTTTTTTATATAATTTAAAGGTATTTATTATAATATTATTATTTTTAGAGGAAATATTTTAAAAATTATTTATTATAAAATTACAATAACCATCCTTATTAATAAATATTATGAAGAATAAATAATTAATATTCTTAATTTTTAAAAATATGATTTAATTTTAGGTTTTGATTAGTTATAAAAATATGATTTTGTTATTAGTTGGAAAAATAAAACTTTTGATTTTATTTGTTGTAATTATCAACAATTCTGTTTAAATAATAATTATAGAATAAAAAAAAAAAGGTATATTTATAATTTATAGAATATCTTTCTAATAAAGAAATTTATTATTGATTCTGAAATAAATTTAATACTTTTAAATGTATATGGCTTAAGGTTAAAAATATCTACAAAATTGTTAAAAAAATTGTTAAAAATATTATCAAAATTTTTAAATGAATTTTTAAATAGATTAAAACTTTTAAAAAATTATTTAATGAAGATGTTTTATTAAAATTTAATGAATTTATTTATGAAATACTACTTTAAGAAGGTATTATTTTTAAATTTATATTTATTTATGTTTGTATATAAGAAGAGCTTGAGGTATTTTGCAAATATTTTGAAGAAAACCTATGTAAAGGAGATATTTGATTATTTTAATTTTTAGTTGGATATTTTATACTATTTGTACTAAAGAAGAATAGAAAATTGTGAATATGTATAAACTATTAAAATTTTAATACTATTATTATTAAAAATTGAATTAAATTGCTATAAATAGATGAGTTACTTGATTAATTATAAAAAACTAAAAAATTTATTAAAATAGATATAATAATTAAATATTATAATTTTAAAATTATATTTAAAAATATTTAGAAAATAGTTTTTAGATATTAATATAAATTATTTAAATATATAATTATGCTTATGGGATTAATTAACACCCTAGTATTTTTCCAAATTTTTATAAATTATATTCTTAAGGATTATATTAACAAAATATATATTATCTATTTTGATAACATATTAATTTACAGTTATAATTTGAAAAAATATAAAAAATATATTATTTTTGTTTTTAAAGTCTTTGATAAATATAATTTTAAAGTTTAGCTTGAAAAAATAAAGTTTAAAATTATTAAATATAAATTTCTAAAAGCTATTATAATAACTAATAAAATTAAAATGGATTTTAAAAAAATATAAATTATTTAAGACTAATTATAACTTGAAATTATTAAAGATGTTTAATTTTTTTTAAGATTATGTAATTATTATTAATATTTTATTAAATAATATAGTTATATATTAATTATTTTAATTGAGCTTATTAAGATAGGAGTTAAATTTGATATGATTTTTAGTTGAATTAATACTTTTAATATATTAAAATAGTTATTTCTTTTAGTACTTATATTTTAGTTTTATGATTTAAAATTATTTATTAAAATTGAAATTGACGTTTTAGATGCTGTATTAGGTGTATGTTTATACTAATTATATTTTAATAATAAATGGTATTTTATTGTTTATTTATTTTATAAATTTGATGCTATAGAACTTAGATATCCAATTTATGATAAAAAATTTATGGTAATTGTATAAGCTTGTAAAACTTGAAAAGTATATTTATAAGGTAAAAAATTTTTTATTGTA
Source organism: Dactylellina drechsleri (assembly GCA_036971345.1). Taxonomy (NCBI): domain Eukaryota; kingdom Fungi; phylum Ascomycota; class Orbiliomycetes; order Orbiliales; family Orbiliaceae; genus Dactylellina; species Dactylellina drechsleri. The sequence continues at coordinate 25,145 of JAJTUB010000045.1, forward strand.
TATTTTGATTATAAGAATTTTTTTTTTTTTTTTATTATTAAAGAATTTAGTACATAACAAGTTTGCTAATAAGAAATATTTAATGAATATAATATGAAGATTATATATTGCAAAAGTAAAGAAAACTTAAGAGTAGATGTGATTAGTAAAAAACTTAACCTAATAAGAGGAATATAATTAGATAAATGAGTTATTCTTAAGAGAAGTCTATATGAAAATATTACCATCAATAGAATTTTTAATATTATTTTTTATATATTAGATAACTAGTTTATCTAGGAACTGAAGAAAAGTTATAAATAATATTTGATAGTTACCCAAATTCTTTTAAATAATCTAAATATTTTAGAATATTTTATTGTTAAATATAAAATTATTTTTTTAAAAAATTTTTATTATATTTTTATTAAAATTTTTTAGTAGAAACTTATTAAATAATATTATAATATGTTAGTTTATGGATACTTAGGAATTGAATAAACTTAGGAATTTTTAATTAAAAATTATTTTTGGTTATAAATATGATAATATATTAAATAGTATATTAAGACTTATAATATATATTATAAAAATAAATTTAGTTGATATTTATCCTATAATAAATTTTAATTTTATAATATACTATCAATACTATTTTAAGTTATCTCTTATAATTTTATTTAAGAAATGCTAAAATCTTAAGACCCTCTTATTAACACTATATATGATGAAGTACTAGTTATTATTTGTAAGTTTAATAAAATAGTAATCTTAAAACTATAGAATACTAAATAGTCTATAAAAAAACTTAAATAAATTTATAATAAACAAATATTTAGCTAATACAGTTTACAAGTCAAATATATTTATAATAAAAATACCTTATTTTCTAGTAAATTCTGGAATTTAATTAGAAATTAAACCGGAATTAAAATTAGTATCACTAATAAAAAACACACCCAGACAGATAAAGCAATTGAACAAATTATTTAGATAATAGAAATGTGGTTATGTAATTTTTTAAATATTATATAGAATAATTAAATTAAACTACTCCCTAATTTTAAATTTACATATAATATATCTAAGTACTTAACTACAAAATACATTTTATATAAAATATTCAGAAAATAAAATCCAACAATAATACTACTACTTTTAATATTTAAAAAAATAGTTCCTTAAGTAGATGAATATATTAGAAATATGAAAAATTTTTACAAAAATTTTTTAAAAAAACTTTTAATTTATAACAAAATGAATATTATATTATTATAATTAAAAAAAAATAGAAGCACCATTTTTGAAAGAAAAAAATAAAGCATACTTGCTTACCAAATACATCAAATGAAAAAAATAATAAAATAAAAAACTTAACTATTAAAAATATGAACCTTTTACAATTATAAAAAAGTTTAGTAATAATATTTTTAAATTAGAAATTTTAAAACCTATATATATTTATTAATCATTTCATATCTTACTCCTAGAACTAGTTTCCAAAAGTTTAAGAAAAAATTCAAATAATAAAAAACTAAAACTTAAGGATCACACCAAATACAAATTTAAAAAAATCTTAAATAAACCCAATCAAAAAAATAAATACCTTATTAAATAATTATTATCTTATAAACCCTAAAACAATTTTTAAATTTTAAAAAATAATATATTCCCAGAAGTTATCTAAACTTACTTTAATTAAAAAACTATATTATTACCTATGAAATAAAGACATAAAAGACCAAAAAAAAATCTAATTTTAAATTAAAATTACAAGAAATTAGTATAATCAAAGTTAGAAATTCCTAAAACTAATATTAATAATTTTTTTTTAAATTTTTCTAAATTTTTAAAAGTTTATTTAATTTCTGCTTTATTTTCTTTTTTTAATTTCTCCTCTTTAACTAATTTTTATTTATAAAGTATGCTATTATAAATAATTATTTTATAATATTTTAACTTTAATTATTTTAATTTTTTTTTTTTTAAATTATTTTAATTTGAAGTTTAACTATTTTCTGTTAAATAAAAATCTATTTTTACAAAATAATTATTTATTTTTTTTTAAAAATTTCCAATTTTTTCTCTTTTTTATTTAATTTTTAATTTAAATAATTTATTATATTATATTAGTAAAATTTATTTTTAGTTGGAAAAATAAATTTATAAAAATTAGCTAAATAATTTTTTTAATTATTTTTAGTATAAATAATATAACTAGTATAACTAGATATAATTATATAAATATAATTATTTTGTATATAATACTTATAAGATATAAAAACTAGAATATTAAAATATTTAATATAATTAATATAAGAATTTTATTAAGTATAAAAAAAAAACTTATTTTATTTTACTCATTCTACTAATATTTATATTTAATTTTAAATATATATTAACTATCCTTTTGTAAAAATATTTTAAAATTTAAGTTTTAAGTTATTATCTTAAATTAATTACTATTTTTTTTATATATTATTTACTTATATTATTTTTATTCCATATAACCTATATAGACAGAAGTTTTATATAAAATAATAATTTATACTAAAAATATATTTATACCAGACACTAATCCTATAAAATAATCTTAATTATATAAAATATAATTTCTATATAAGATTTTTACATCTTATAGAAATAGATTCCTCTTAAAAATTAATTTTATATAAAATCTATTTTTTAAAAAAAAAAAATAATATTATAGATATATAATCTTGATAATATGAATATTATAAATATATAGTCCTAACAACATGAATTATTTATACCACATTCTACACTACATCATTTCCAGTTTTATTTTACTATATCTTTTATAAAGAAACTAACTATTTATATACTATATTTATCTATTCTATTTAAATTTTTGTATTACCATATTCATATATCACATAATGATATTATATAATTGCAGACTTGATAAAAGCAATTTTATAATCCTTAAAATATTACACACTCACTCAAGTTACATAAACAATTTTATAATATATATAATCATTAATATTTGTATAAAATATTATTATATATATAAGACTATCATTAGGATTGATAAATAATTCTTACTTTTCATTAGTTAACTTAAATACAATATAGACTTATAATTTATTATCACTTTATTATTATTATATTTTCTATTTAATAGTTTTATTATTTCTAGTAACATACATATTTCCCTGAATTAAAACCTGAATAATAGGACTGAGAAACAGAAGCTAGAGTTAGCTTGCTGTGACCTCCCCAGGGCCACAGGTGTAACAAAAATATAAATAAATAATATATTAATATTATTATTATTATTATTAGACTTTATTAATATTTTTTTATAATTTATATTTTTATTTAAATCTTTATTTATTTTATAAGATATATATATAATGTATCCTACTGGGAAGTGGGATATATCTAGAAGTGGGACACCTGGTAGGACCTGCTTTAAGCTAGAAAATTATATTAAAAAAATCTAAAAACCTAAGAGGGTACTTTATTAAATTTATTATTAAATATGTCAACCTTCTATCAGCTTCTATTAACAATAAAATAACTAAAAAAAATTATAAAAATATAAATTTAATAGTATATAATTTAATAGATTTAGTTTATTGTATTTAACATGTTTTAAATGTGTACTATTCGTAGTTGTGTAGTAATTTATTATTGAAAATAAGTGGTATATATATATATAATACTAAATATTATATATAAATTATTTGTTATAGTTATAGCTGAGACATAATAATACCTGCTGCTGAAAACATACTCCTGTTCTTTTGCATAATTATTTAAAATATAATTTTGGTATATTTACTTATTTGATTTATTATTTTGTTTTTTTATATTTTTTGTATAAATTCAGTGTTATGTAATGTATTTGCATGCTTGTATATATGGAAGTGAGTAAGTAAATATTAATATTTATCTATTTATATATTTGTATGTAAATAAGTAAATAAATAAGTACTTACTATTATATAAAGTTAGAGTTCGACATGGGGCGGGTTGGGTCGGTTTTCGGTGTTGAGAAACCACCCACGGGTTGGTTTTTTTTTTTAAGAAAACCAAAAACCGACCCAAAAACCGTCGAAATTATAAAAAACCGCCCCGCCAAGAAACCATTTACTAAAAATAGTTAAAATTACGGTTTTTAATTAAATTTATAACCCAAAAAAACCATTAAAAAAAAAAAAAACCACCCAGCGGTTCCCCATGACCCCCCTAAAACCGAACCAACCCGCTGGTTTCTGGGTTAAAACCGACCCATGTCGAACTCTATATAAAGTATAATTATATATATAAGATTATTATTAAGATTAATAAATGATTTCCATTTTTATTAATTAATTTAATTATAATATAGACTTATAATTTATTATAATTTTATTATTATTATATATTTTATATATTATTCTTTATTACTTTGTAATTTATATATTTTATAAAATCTGAGAACCTAATATCTTAGAGTAAAAGATTAATATTTAATTAAATAGATTTAATTAAAGTATAATATTTTAATTAATTTTCCTTAAATCTAAAGAAGAAGTATATATATATTAATAATTAAAATTAATCTTAAAGATTTTATTATATTAGAATATAAAACAATAGATAATAAAAATAATTATATATTTTTTTATAATATATTTTATTAGTTAAATTAACTTATTATTAATTGAATTAACTAAACTAATAAATATTTTAGAAAATAGTTAAAAGAAATATTATCTTTATTAAAATTAAAACTAATTATAAATTTACTAAATAAAAAAAATGATATTTTTTAAAAAAATAATAAGCTATATATTAATATTAGTATTTAAATTAATAATAAATTAGCTATTTTTATAAAAAATTTTAAAAATAAATTTATAAATATTATATTTATAAATAATTTGAGATATTTAAGAAACTTAAAAACTGTAATCTAAATATTAAAATAAATAATTATAATCACTACTTATACTTAGATATGTGAATATATAGAATAATCTAAAATTATTAAAAAAGATATTAATATACTAGAATTATAATTTTTGGACCCATTATAAAGAAGTAAAATTTATTTAAAATATATTTTTAAAAATAATAAAGTATATTAAATATAGCTTCTAAAGGATTTTAATAAAGATTTTAGTAGTAATGACTTAATCTTAAATAATAAAAATAAAAATATTAATTTAAAAAATAATTAATAAAGTACTTTTTATAATAATATTAAACTACTTGAATTAATTAAGTTTAGAGGTAACTCTGTAGAATTTGATTAATTTTTTAAATAACTTAGTAATATTTTTTATTTTTAACCTAAAAACTTTCCTAATAATAAATATAAAATTTGTTATGTATTTTTTTTTTTTATAAAAAATATTTTTAACATTTATAATATTTATTGTAAAAAATATGATGAAAGTATTTTTTACTAATATTATTATAAAATTTTAGAAATATTAGAATTTTTATAAGCCTAATTAAGAATAATTATAATTTAATAGCAAATTTTAGAATTAATAATAATATAATAATTAAAAATGGATTTTTAGAATTATATATAGATTAGTTTTTATAAAGCTAAAAATTATTTAAAATTAATATAAAAAATAATATAATAAATCTTTAAAATTTAATAAATTTATTTATTTTAAATGTAATAAGAAAGGCTATATAGCTAGAAACTATTATTAAAATTAGAATTAAATAAATTGGTAAATTAAATAAGTCTATATTATAGATTATAAAAAACTATATAAATAATATAATATATTAGAATATGAAGATAAATATTAAAATTTTGAACTTAAATAAAAATCTGATAAAATTTTTAATATTATTATTGACTAACTTTAAAAAGAAGATTTTTTTGAAATTATCATCAGCAAAAAATCTGAACCTCCCAGAGGTCATTATATGGGAGCACGGGAGGCTAACAAGGATATAAAGAGGTCATTATATAATAATAGGAGGCTGATACTAATCTTGGCATACTCTATTAAAACTTTAAAGTAATTGGCTGTGGATATCTATTTTTTAAAATCTGATATGGATTTTTTATAATATTAAATTAACATAAACTCTTTTTTAATTTCCCATTATTCTTCACTTCTTTTCTTACATCATACTCTTTTAAATTATTTTAATCTTTTTATAAATACACTCTATCTGATATAATAAAATTAAAAAATAAATAATATAAAAATAATAATTAATATTAAGATGATATATCTGATTTTAAGCTATAATATCTAAAATTTATAATTTAGAAGGTAGTTTTTATTAAACTGTTAGTATTAATTATTATTTTAAAAAAATATTAGTGTATTAAATTAATTATTAATTTTGATTACAAAAATGTTATAAAAAGAAAGTTGACAAAGCTTTGATTAAAGTTTATCAATTTTCTAGTATTTTTAGTTAGTTTTGTAAGAATTTCTTTAATCAAAAAAAGATTTAATAAAAACTTATTATCTAAATATAAAAATATAATTTTTAAAAAATAAAAATTTAGTTTTTTTTTTTAATAATTTTGTAATGAAATTTAGTTAAATAGTTTTTAAATAAAGATATATACTTAGAATCTAATAATAAATAGTAGGCTAAATTTAATTTTTATTAAAATTATTTATAAATTTTTTTTTTTTTATAATTTAGATATTATGATTATAAGTTAATATTAGTTAGATATATTATTATATCAAAAATTTTTGTTTATATTTAGTAAATATTACTAAGAATATTATATTAAATATATATAATTTAAACTATTTTAATATCAGTATTTGATTAGATAAAATTAAATAACAAATTATTAGGATATCTTACAAAAAAAGAAACTACAATTAGTCTTCTTATTAATAGATGTATATAGTTTATTAACAAACGTCTATAGACTCTTTTCACACATCCAGCAATTTCAAAAATTTTAATATATCAATACTAGAGTGCGACATGGGGCGGGTTGGGTTGGTTTTTAGATAGTAGAAACCACCCACGGGTTGGGTTTTCTTTAAAAAAAAAAACCAAGCACGGGTTTAAAAACCGTGACAATAACGAAAAACCGCACCGCCAAGAAACCGTTTTAAATTAAATCACGTGATCACCGNAGATGAAAAATACGAATTCATTCATCAGTAAAAAATTGTGTTGTCCTCCCAGTCCTCTGAGGACTCAGAGGATCCAAAGGACTTTTGTCCTCTGAAAGCCTTTTAAGGTTAGTAAGCACTATATTCTTAGCAATTACTACAAAACTTTAAATATCTAAAAATAATTATATTACAAAAATTTTAATAATTTTATATTATTAAAAAATCATTTATAATATTAATTTAATTAATAATCTTAATAATATTATAATTTAATATAAATTTTTAGATATTATTGATCAAAATAATTTTAAGGATTTTTTTGATGATGATAATCTTTGGTCAGACTCCGAGTAGCTAAACACAGATTTATATAATTTAAATAAAAATATTTAGTTAAAAAATTTTTTATATTAAAATATTATATATAAAAGCTAATAAATATATAAAGAAAAATTATTTATATAATATTTTTAATCTTTCTTTAGATTTTTATTATAAATTTACTAACTTTTTAAGTATAACTGCCTCTTTATTATTAATAAAAAAAATATTTTAAAAAATATTTTTAATAATAAAAGCAAACTTTAAAAATCTAGTATAAAATTATATTATATATTTATAAATATTAATAAGAATTTTTATTAATTATTATTTAAAATTTTCTAATAAATTATTAAAAATATTTAATTAAATTAGTAAAGTATATTATAGACTTCTAAATATTTAACTTACTATATATACTAACTATTTTAATATTAATCTATTAATTTTTTTGACTAATTTCCCAATTTTTTAAATTTATCCAAAGATAGACTATACTAAAAATAAAAATATAGGTATTTAATGAATTAATTAGGAAATCATACCTCATTTTTATACTTTTAGAAGATTTCTAATATTAATTAATTAAAATTTTATAAATAGTTGGGTAGAAAAAAAGGACTTATAGTTATAATCTGTTAAAAGATTTTTAGTATTTAAAAAAAATTAAAAGTTTATTTTATTTTTATTTTTTAAAAAATTTAAATAATCTAAACTAATTAGCTTTTTAATACATATAAAATAAATATTAATATTAAAATTAATAAGATTGTATGTGTTTAATATAAAATTCTTTACAAATTCTTATAAATAGCTATAATAATTATTAATAAAATAGTGAAGTTAATTTTATAATTAGAATGTTATAATATATAATTTTGATAAGTATATTTATCTAATTTATTATTAAAACTATTGGTTTAGTTTTTAATAAATACTTGGTATATTATTGAATTTCATTATTATCCAGCTAGATTTTACTAAAGAATTATTAAATAAATATTTTGTTTTTTATTTATATAAAATTTATTAATTCTTTATTTATTAATATGTTTTTTATATTTTTCTGTTAATTACTTTATTGTTTATAGTTAGTATCAGATTATAAGGATTTAATAATATCTAATAATTATAATAAAATTCAACTTTTATTTCAAAATATAGAATAAAAATGAGATATTCTAAATCAAGTCTGATTAAATATATTAGTATTTAAAACATTCTTTTTTAAAAAGAAGAAAGAAGATACTATAAATAATAAGCATCCAATAAATAATTTTAAAATTAAAAATAAGGTTTTGATTTATTATCTAACTTACCTATTATTAATAATTAAATCATGATCTAGATTAGAAGTTAATAAATTGTAAGTATACTTTGAAAATTAAAAAGCAGATGTTAAAAATTTTAGAATTAGAAGACTTAATTATTCTAATTAATTAGCTAATAAAATAAGATTAATAAAAGTATTATTTATTTTACTTTTAATAAAATTATAATTTAAAAGATTAGTATCAATCTTATTTTTAAGGTTGGTATTGTTATTTTGGTTTAATAAAAGGGTAGTATTAAGAACCAAATATTTAATAACTAATACAGACTTTTCTAATATACTTTTTAATAATTAAATAATTTTATTAATTTAATTCTAAATAAGTATAGATTATACTTATTAATTAATTTTTTTCTTTTATTTTTTATTAAATATTACCAGTTTTAGAGGGTTAGAAAGATTTTATTAATTATTATTTTATCTTATTTTTCAAGTAAAAACCATTTTAAAATAGAATAATATTAGATAGAAAAAAAGGAGCTAATATTAAATTACTAAAATCTAAAAAAAATAATTTTAATAATTTATTTAAAAGTAAAATTCTCTATTTAAAAAAAAAGAAAAAATAATATGCATATACTCTTTAAATTAAAACAAAATAAAATAAAGTTATGTATAAACATTAATAATTTTATACCAAACTACCACTATCATAAAAAGTATTATATGTTTATAAATTAATATAAATATTAATAAAAAAATCCTTATCATCTAATAAAAATAAATATAAGCGAGATATTACCTCATTTATCAAAATAATTCATCAATTTAAAACATTAATTATATTGAAGGGTATTTTAAGAGTAACAATTATAAAACTGTAAAAATTTACTTATCATCTACTATTTTTTAAATCAAGATCAATAATCATAATAATATCAAATAACTAATTAATATAATAATCTTTAAAACATAAAATCAGTTTTATACAAACTAGCGAGTGTTTCTTAAAAGCTCTTTATTATCCTTCTCTTCAATAAAAGATAAAATCTTAACATGATAATTTATAACAAAATGAAAATGGTCCAGTACATTGAACCTGATGAATCATAACAGTATCAGGATTTTGAAAATCTTCAATTAATACTACTAGTTGATTAAATAATTGATAAAAAAACATTTTTATAATATCAGAATTGTTAAGATCCCAGCCATCTGGTACATACCTACATCAGCAAAAAATCTGAACCCCCCAGAGGTCATTGTGTGGAGCACAGGAGGCTAATAAGGATGTGGGGAGGTTATTATATAACAACAAGAGGCTGATACTAATTTTAGCATATTTTATTAAAACTTCAAAGTAATTGGTTATAAATATTTATTTTTTGAAATTTGATACAATTTTCTTATAATATTAAATTAATATGAGCCCTTTTTTAATTTTTTATTATTTTTTATTTTTTTTCTTATATCATACTTTTTTAGAATATTTTAGTCCTTCTACAGATATATTTTATTTAATATAATAAAACTAAAGAATAATAAATATAAAAATGATAACCAATATTAAGATAATATATTTAATTTTAAGTTATTATATTTAAAATTTATGGTATAAGTAATAACTTTTATTAAATTACTAGTATTAATTAATAATTTAAGAAAATATTAATATATTAAATTAGCTATTGATTTTAATTACAAAAAAATTATAAAAAGAAGGTTAATAAAATTTTAATTAAAGTTTATAAGCCTTCTAACATCTTTAATTAGTTTTATAAAAATTCTTTTATTTAAAAAAAGATTTAATAAAAATTTATTATCTAAATATAAAAATTTAATTTTTGAAAAATAAAAATTTAGCTTTTTTCTTTAATAGTTCTGTAATAAAATCTAGCCAAACATCTTTTAAATGGAGGTATACACTTAGAGTCTAGTAAAAGATATTAAATTAAATTTAATATTTATTAAAGTTGTTTATAAATTCTTTTTTTTTATAACCTAAATATTATAATTATAAATTAATACTAGTTAGATGTGCTATTACATTAAAAATTTTTATTTATATTTAGTAAATATTACTAAGGATATTATACTAGATATATATAATTTAAACTATCTTGATATTAATATTTGATTAAATAAAATTAAAATTTTATTAGATATTAAATTATTAAGATATCTTATAAAGAAAAGAATTACAATTAATCTTTTTATTAACAAATGTTTACAGTCTGTTAACAGATATTTATAAATTTTTTTTATATATTTAGTAATTTTAAAAATTCTAATCCATTAGTATTAGAATTCGTAAAAAAAAAAAAAAATTAAAGAATTAAATTTTATAAAAAACCTAAATTTTAGGATTTTAACATAAACTATCATATATATTTAGATTATGTTAAAATTATAAGAAGAAGATGTTTATAATTGGGAAATCAGTTTTAAAACCATAAATAATTATAATAAAATTTCCAATATTTATTATAATATTTTTATAGTTGATTAGAATTTAGTAATTTTTAATAATTTATACATTAATATAACTAATTAGATCTGGGAGAAACTGGTATTATATTATTAAAATCTTATATAATTTTATGTTAATATACTATTAAGCAAATTATCCAGAATTTAAACTCCTCAAAATTTTATACCAATAAATAATAATAAAAAAAAAAAATTAAATTTATTACTAAAAAAATAAAAGGAAATTAAGAACATCCAATAAAAATTTTTATTTATTTTCTTTTATTCTAATATATAACTTTAAATATATAAATAATTATAATAAATTTTTTTTTCTTAAAATTTGATTAAACACCGGAAGGCAACCGCAAGACTATAAAAAAATATAATTAGATATTAAAAATTATATACAGGATTAAATATTATTAATTTTTTATAACCTTTTATAACTAGCAGAATGGTTCCAGGACATAAAAGATCACTAAGCCATCTGAGTCATCAGATGGTTCGGATATTAATAAATTTTTTTGCTGATGTACTAATGATTGTAGCCAAACAGTATGGTTTTAGGAATTTTTAAATTTTTATATACAAGTTATTAAGATAATAAATAGTCATAACTTTCCCTATAATCCATTATTATCTTTCTAAATATTATCAAAGATTTTTGAAGATATATTTATTATTTAATATTAGATTTTTAATGTTTTATACTAAAGTCTCATTCTCAAAATTTAAAAATATATAAATATTATTATTTAAATATAAATATTTAATAACTAACAATTTACTACTATTATTTTTATTAAGAAGATTATTAAAATCCATTATAAAATTATTAATTATCAAATTTAAAAAATTTTATTTTGATTTAAAATATATATTTTTTACCAGACTCTAATAAGCTGTTTGTAGTTAATTAAAATATCAAAACTTATTAAAAAAAAATATTAAATTTAATTTTTATATTCTGAATATTATTTTCTATTAATAATTTATAATGATTTATATATTATAATTGATATAATTTGAACTTTAATAATTTTCTTTAATTTAAAAATAATATTAAAACTCTAGAGCATCTATTGACCATCTTCCAAAATATCTATACTAATAAATTGTACTTTTATAATAACTAAGTTAATATATTTTAATTATATTAAAATGATTAAGAGCTTTTAGTTTAAGTTTATATTTAGTATTAATTTTTTTTTTTTTTAATTATAACTTTTAATATTTTTATAATTGGTTTATTCTTTTGGTTTATATATAACTTTTAGTGTCCAATAGTGCTTACTACCATTCTTATATTTTTTTTTAACAAAATCCAAAATTTTAAAATTATAAAAAAATTAATTTAATTTAATAAAATTTTTGCTAATATTAATTTAACTATTAATTAATTATTTTATTAATATAACTATAATATTATATAAGTAGATGAAAATTAATAAAATATTAAACATAAGTTAAAACTTGGTTAAATTTTTAATATTTAGCAACCCTTAATAAATTTTAGAAAACTATAACCAAATAATAAATAATAATTCTATTAATTATATAAAACTTTTTTTCTTACCATTATATAATTTATAAAAATAATTTTTTAAAATAAAAGAAATTAAGATACACTAAAAATCCAACCTAAACTTAATCAAAACTATTAAATTATTTATATTATTAAATAAATTAATTAATTTAATCTAATATATTTTTTAAGGTATTGAGATAAAGACCATATAAAAGATCTAATTTAGAAAGTATATATAGTAGGATTTTAAAAATCTAACAAAAACTTAATAAAACTTAATTTAATTTTTTATTTTTTAATTTTTTAATTAATAATTTTTAAATTTGTTAGGATAAAATTGCTAAAAGTTGAAATTTTAATTTATTATAAAAATAATAGTTATAATTTACTATCCTCAAAACATACTTTCCAAAATTCTGAGCATCTACCTTGTAAATAAGATAAAATTTTATATTAATATTAAATAAATTAACATATTTTATATAATCTATAATCCAATTATATAACTAAAATATACATAAATAAATAAAACCATCAGCACATTTCAAATTAAAACCAGATTTTACAAAATTTTTAATATCTAATTCTAGCTCCCATTTATTTAACAATTAAAATATTTTAAATAAAATTTTTTAAATATTAATATCAACCTTCAATTTTTAATAATTATTAAGATCTTTTTTTTTTAATAATATTAGTATAAATATAAGTAAAATTTAAATAAATAATAATAATTTATTATAAATACTAGAAAACAAATTACTGATTATTAAATAAATTGGTTATAATTTTTTATTATCAAAGAAATTAATCAAATAAATAATATCTAATACACAAATAATAAAAATTAATATTAAGCTTTTTAATAATATTAATTAAAAGATAATTAGTATCTGATACATAATATAATGTACAAGAAAACACATTTTAAGCAAAAATATAAAAAAATTAAAATTATATATTTGTATCTCTTACTACTAATTATCTATATACAATTCTGAATATAATTATTTATTTTCTAAATTATATTTTTTAATTAGTGCATATACTAGACTACTAGTATATACTAACTACCTAAAAAAATAACTTATACAATTAATAGAATTATAATAGAAATATTTTTATAATTCTAAATCTTCAATTACCCAATCATAAATTAAAATTTAAAAATTAAAATTTAAATTTTTAGCCATGTTTTTGATTTGTTTTTAAAAGATATGCATGAATCAGAAAAATATATTAAAAAACTCCAAAAATCCATTATCAAAAAAATTGTTAATTTTAGTTTTTAATACTTTATTCTATATTAACCACCTTATTAATTTATAATCTATATAATTTATAAATAAATAGAATAGGTTTTTGATCAATTATAATAATAAATTTTCAAACGCGACTATAATACCAGCATTTAAATATATATCTATACAAACTTCCGGAGAACATTCAAAATCTGAAAAAAAAAAAAAAGAATCATATAAGTTTTCTAGTTAAATTGATTAAATTTTAAAATATAAAATTGGATATTTAGAGTCTAAAATGTTATTTTTAACAATAGTTTAAAATTTTTAATAATAAAATTGTTTTTTAAAAATTGATTAAATTTTAAAATATAAAATTGGATATTTAGAGTCTAAAATGTTATTTTTAACAATAGTTTAAAATTTTTAATAATAAAATTGTTTTTTATATATATCGCGCCAACTAGTTTTTGAATATAATTTTAAATAAAAATGATATAGAAAACCTAAGACAAATATATTAATAATATTATAATATTCAATAATTTAAAAAAAATTAAAAAATAATAAAAATTAAAAAATATTAGATATTTAATATAAACTCTTTCTAAACTTAAAATATTTTTTAATAATTTTAAATTAAAAAGGTGTTTAATAAAAAAAAAAAAGTAAGTTACTTAATAATTAATTTTTTTTTAATTTAATTTAATCCTGTAGTATAATATGGTGATTAGAATTTTTTAATCATATTCCTAAAAACTAATATTTATTTTTATACATTTTGAATAATAAATAGATTTAGAATTTTTAATATATTAAAAATATATAAATTAATTCTAAAATATTTAAATATAAAAATAAATAAGAATAAAAAATATTTAAAGAATATATTTAAATTTACTAAAATTTGATAAAAACTTCCATTAATTTCAAATAATTATTTAAAAACAAACTTAATAATAAACTATATAATAATGTATATTAGTTTATAATACTATTGATTATTTTCTCTTTTCTCTATTACCATTATTACTATCATCATTTTTATTTTATTTTATTTTTATTTAATACCTAGCGCTCTTATAAAGCTCTTTAATTTTAAATAAACTTTAGAAATTTTATATTTATTAATAATTTATATATTAAATAAATTATTAATTTTGAAATATTATTTTTGATATTTTTATTTTAGTATTAGAATAGAGTATAGTAATAGATTGTTAAAAACTATTTATTTTTAAAATTAAAAATTTAAAATAAATTAAAATTTTAATAAGATAATAAACCATAATCTTAATTAAATATTAAATAATAAAGTAGATTTTCCTTTTTTTAGTTTAACTCCTAATATTACTAATTTGTATATATTTGATTTTAAATATCTTAAAGATATAATTCTAGAATAGTTTCAAAATAATGATAAGTTTTTTAAAAATATTATTAATTTTTTAACTATTTTTTTAAATATATTTATATATTTTAGTTATTATTTAGAATCTGATTTTAATATTGAAAATTTTAATAAAATTGAAAATCCTGATTTGTTTGAAGATTTTATTAATTTTGGATTAACTTTTATATCTATTAATTTTAGATATAAAAGTCTAAGATTAGAATATTTAAAGAATTTAGATAGTTTAATGGTAGATATTAAAAGATTAGTAATAATAGTAGGATTATCTGGACTATTAAATAAAAAAGATAATAGGAAAAAATCTAATAAAAATACAGGTAAGAAACCTATTAGTAAAAAACCAGATAAGTAATAAACTTCCAAAATCTTATTTTAAATTATAAAAAAACTTTAACTAATAAGTATAAGATAGTATTTATTATAAAAAAAAGAAAAAGAGTTATAAAAAATAGAACTAAAAATAAAACTAAAAATAGAGTTAAAAATAGTGGTAAAGATAATAATAATAATAATAATAACAATGATAATAATAATAATAGCAAAGTTACACCACTAAAAAGAAAGAAATACAAAATTAATAAATATCCTAAAATAATAAACCATAAAACACCAGAAGTTAACTAACAGCCTCTTAGTTAAAAGAATCAATATCAATACTACAATTATAAAAAATAATAAAATTGTAGGAATCTTCAAAGCTAACAATATAATTAAAAAATAATTCTTTTAAAAATCAGAAAATAAGAATCAGAATTTTATAAAAGACTTTTAATATCTACTAATAACTTATACCTAAACAAAAAATATAACAAGGTCACTAACATAAAAATTATTACCAATTTTAATTTAAATAATCTCAACTATGCCTATTTTAGGTTAAAAGATAAAATAACCACTAAAATAAATTCAAAAAGTAAGTTTTTATAAAATACTAAAAATCTATTATAGAACATTAACTTATACATATAAACTAGATCAGATTTAAAAATCTTATCCCAAATAATAACTGTTAAGCTGTTGTTAACTTTTTAGCAACCACCTAAACTAAAAAATTAACGTACCAAGTCGCAGAATTGGTGGATTTTATGAGTCTGGCATTGGGTAATGGTAGAGAAGATGGAGGAGATAATAGAGATAGTGGAGACAGATGGGGGCGCCAAACCCTCAGGCACAGGCAAGAAAAAAAACAACAAACATAGGGCAGCAGACTCTGCAGGTCTTTTAGATTATAAATATAATATTTTACACCATATTAATGGTTAATAGAAGTAGACCAGCTAAAAAGATTTTAATATTAAGCAAAAAAAAGGTTTTATCTCTAAAATTATAAAGTCAACTTATTTTAGTATTATTAAAAGTATGATTTTTATAAATAATTAAATTAATACTAAAAATCCAAAACTAGCTGATAATAATCCAATAAAATCTATTTTTATCAATTTAAAAAAAATTATTTAGGATATATTTAAAAAATACAAGGAAAATATAAAAATTGCTTTAGAATATATTATTTTAAATAGATATATACATTTTGACAACAGTTTTATAAGAGATTTCAGAAATTTTTAATTAAAAATAAAATAGAAAAAGGCAAAAATTAAGAAAACTAGGAAAAAAATAAATAAAAAGAAATTACAAAAGGCTATTAATAGTAATAAGTATTTATTAGTTTATAACTAAATACTAAAAATCTACTAACTTACTTTTATAATTATTTCTAACAAATTTATTATTAATATTTTCTTTATTACCACCACTATTTTAAAATTATTAAAAATTTTAGCTTTACCTTCCTCCAAAATTTATATCAAAATTTAGATGTTCTATTTAAATAATATTACCAGATTTATTTTCGTTTAAAATAATATGAATTACTTGTATAAAAATTTTAAAAGTCTAAAAATAAACAATTTTAATATAGTCAAATCTTATAACATAAATATAAATTAGATTATTATAACTTTAGCAAATTTAAACACTTTTATAATAATAAAAAATAGCAGGATAGTTTTAGTTTGCCTATAACTAAAAGAAGATTATATTAAACTAATAAAAAATAATAGCCATTTTCTATACAAAAAAATCACTTTAACTAACACTTTGAGAATATAGCTTAATAATATATAAGTAATAATTTAAAAAAATACAATAATAATATAACCATACCATTTTTATATTATCTTCTATTAAACTCCTTAAAGTTCTAACTCTTCTCCAGTTAGCAAAACAGTTTAGTTAAATCCCAAAAAAACAACAGCAACAATAATAATAACAAAACCAAATAAAATAAATTAAAAACACTAAAAAACCAATAAAAAACTAAATTAAAAAAATTAAAAAAAACTAAAATATAATTAATCAATACATTTTCTTTAAAAATTTAAAAAAATTAAAAAAAATCTGTTAACAGTAAGAATATTAGAAAAGACTATAACAATCTTCTAAAAAATTATAATAAAGGTATTTTTATTTAAATTCAATTATATACTTAATATAAAATTAATTAGTCTAATAGATAACTTATAATAAAAATAATATTTTTTTTTAAAAAACATATATTTTATTTAATTAATCAAGTGATAAAGAAATTGTAAAAAATTTATAATAAATTTTTAACATCTGCCTCTAGATTAAAATAAAAAGTATTATTCAAAAAGATTTTTTTAAAAAAAAGAAGAAATATAAAAATTAATAATTAAAATTATATATACTATATAAATTTAACAAATTTTAAATTTTTTCAGAAGTATTTTGAAAACTCTGAGTATCTTCTTTCGTACCTCTCAATAATTCTTTTTGTTATCAATTTAAATATATTTAATAAAAATAACTTTTAATAAAACACCAGCCTCTGAACATCTGAGGCCATCCTCTACACAACCCCTGCAACCTCTCAACACCACCAAAGATCCTCTCAGGCTACCAGATTTTTTGCTGATGTTGATTTTTTTTTTTGAAAATTCAAAAGTTTTCAAAAAAAATTTTGGATTTCGAAAAGTTTTTTTGATTTTGCATTTTTTCGAAAACGTTTTGTCGAAAATATAGCCGAACACACCTCCATATATACGACGTATACGCATATAGTACGACATATACGCATATACGACGTACACGCATATAGTACGACGTATACGCATATACGACGTACACGCATATAGTACGACGTATACGCATATACGACGTACACGTATATAGTACGACGTATACGCATATACGACGTACACGTATATAGTACGACGTATACGCATATACGACGTACACGTATATAGTACAACGTATACGCATATACGACGAATACGTATATAGTACGACGTATACGCATATACGACGAATACGTATATAGTACGACGTATACGTATATACGACGTATACGTATACATCGTATATATGGAGGTGTGTTCGGCTATATTTTCGACAAAACGTTTTCGAAAAAATGCAAAATCAAAAAAACTTTTCGAAATCCAAAATTTTTTTTGAAAACTTTTGAATTTTCAAAAAAAAAATCAATAAATTCGTATTTTTCATCTATAAACGGTTTAGCGCTTAATTTTATTTAATTAAATTTAATTTAAAAACTCGCTAAAAAACCACTAGTCGTTTTAGCGTGTTTCAGGATCTCCCACACCTAATTTTAAATTATTTTCATAAAAAAATCGAAAAAATTAAATTAAAAAAATTAAAATTAAATTAAAATTATATAATAAAAATTTTGGTGATCACGTGATTTGATTACATAATGTGATAATTCTTATCGATAAGCGGGGAACCGTCGGTTTTTGGACGGTTTTTGATTTTTAGAAAAACCACCCAGCGGTTCCCCACAACCCATATCAAACCACCCAGCGGTTTCCCACGACCCATATCAAACCACCCAGCGGTTCCCCACGACCCATATCAAACCACCCAGCGGTTCCCCATGACCCCTCTCAAACCGACCCAACCCGCTGGTTTCTGGGTTAAAACCAACCCATGTCGCACTCTAATCAATACTAGAATTTATAAAGAGGAAAAAAAATAAAAAAATTAAATCTGATAAAAAAACTAAATCCCAGAATTTTAGCATAAACCGCTATATATATTTAAATCATATTAAAATTATGGAAAGATAGTATCTACAATCAAAAAATTAATTTTTAGATTATCAGCAATCAATATAAAACTTCTAATATCTACTAATTTAAATAACATTATAGCTAATTAAAAATATAGTAATCTTTAATAATTTATATACTAATATAATTAATTAGATTTAGAAGAAACTAATATTATACTACTAAAATTTAATACAAATCTATATTAATATTATACTAAATGAATTATTTAGAATCGGAATTCTTTAAAATTTTATATTAGTAAATAATAGCGAAGAGTAAAAATTAGATTTATTATTAAAAAAATAAAAAAAGATTTTAGGTATCTAATAAAGGATTTTATTTTGTTTTTTTTTATTTTATTCCAACATATATTTTCGAATATATATATAATTTTAATAAATAAATTTATTTTAAATAAAATCAGACGCTGGAGGACAGTCAGAGAATTATGAGAAAATCATGCAAAATAATAGGAAGGTTATACTAGATAATGGGAAGCATGTGGCCTCCTGTGGCCTTTAGTTGCTAGTGAGATGGTATTAGGGTATAAAAGGTGTTTTAACTATCTGAGCCATCAGATGGTAGGGATGGTAATATATTTTTTTGCTGATGATTATTTAATGAATTTGTAATGCTATAATTAGTATTTAGATTAATTTTTAAATTTAGATTGAAATATATATATTAATTTTTATTTCGGAATAATAAAGAGAATTCTTCAAGTTATAAAAAAATATCTTAAGATTTTAAACTATTTAATTAAAATTAATATAAAAAATTACTATTTAATTTAAAAAATTAATTTAAGAAGAAAAAGAAGAAGACTAGTAAATAAAAATTATATTATTTGATTAAGATATTTTAGAAGTATTAAAATTTAAGTTTAAATATATTATACTTCAAGTTTTTAAATAAATTAATATTTTAATTATTAATGAATATAATTGGATTTAGAATAATTTTACTTTAAAATAATATTTATAATATATTAAAAACTTAATTAGTAACTTAAGATAAAAATATTAATAATAAAATAAAATAAAAAGTTATTTTATTTTTAAAAATTTTAAATTTTAGTAATCTAAGGTTTACCTTTAAAAAAATATTTTTAAATTATTTAGAATAAAAAGGATTTATAGAATAGCTTAAAATATAATTTATATAAAAAAAAAATTATAGATAAAAATATACTTAAATAATACTTAAAAGATTATATAATTAGTATTTAAAATTAGAAAATAATAATAAATTTTATAAATATAAATATTTAAAAATATAAAATTTTGAGATATACTTTATAGAATATAAATATTAAAAATATTATTTATATAAAATTTATAATTTTGATATTTTAAAATATTTTTATATTTTATGTATAGATGATATCCTAATAATAAAATATTATTTTGCTAAATAATTTAGATATAGTATTTATTAATTTTATTAATATTTTATTTATTTTATTATAATTAATAAATATGGATTTAAATTAGTATAAGATTTTAAAAACTATTAATTTATTATTAAAAAATATAAAATGTTTATTAAAAATTTTAAGAAAATAATTATTTAAAGAAACTAATATAATAATATTAAAAAATATATAATATATAGATAAAAAACTTAATTTATTATATATAAAAAATATTTAGGAATATATAAATATTATATAAGAAATTGGATTACTTATATAGGTAATTAGTTTTAATATAAAATATTTTTTAAATAAAATATCTTTAGAAAATTTAGATGGATAAAAAATAAAATATTTAGAGAATATTTACTATTTAAAGTTTTAGTAATTATTATAGAGTAATAAAATATCTATTATTTTATAACTTAATTAATATTTAATTTAGTAAGATATTGATATATTGTCTATAGATTTTCTATATAAAAAGAAATTACTAAAAATGTTATTAATATTTTTAATAGAGATTTAAATTAAAAGAGTTTTGGAATTTGATGTATTTTAAATAATTTGGCTTAAGTTTTGTTAAAAAAGGATTTAATAAAATCTTTAATAAAATTACTAAATAATATTTTAATATTTTATATATAATTAATGGAAACTTGATTAAAGTTTTTATAAATAGTAGAGTAGAAATTATTTATATTTTAAAAAAATATACTATAAAATATTACTTACTTATATCTCTAAAATTAATATATTATAATGTTATAGTATTTGAAAGAAGTTTTTTTAAAATAATTAAATATAAAATTATTATAATCTTTATTATTAATAAATATCTTAAAATAAAAATAGTTAATATTCTTAATTTAAAAAATAATAATCTTATTTTAGAATATAATTAATTATAAAATTATAATCTAGAAATCAGTTTTTAATTATAGAATATCAAATTTACCTAATATAATTATAAAATTATTCTAAAAAATCTTAGAATTATTAAAGAAGTTTTAAAAAATAATATTATTAAAATCTTTAAATAAATCCCTAAATAGATTAAAATTTTTAAAAAGCTATTTAATAAATATATATTATTAGTTATAATTTAATAAATTTATTTACAAAATTTTACTTAAAAAAAATATTATATTAAAATTTATATTTATTTATACTTATATTTAAAAAAAATTAGAAATTTTTAAGAAATATCTTAAAAAGAATCTATATAAAAATTATATTTAATTTTTATAAAATATTTACTTTTATTTATACTTATATTTAAAAAAAATTAGAAATTTTTAAGAAATATCTTAAAAAGAATCTATATAAAAATTATATTTAATTTTTATAAAATATTTACTTTTATTTATACTTAAGAAAAATAGTAAATTATAAATTTATATAAATTACCAAAATCTTAATAATATTATTATTAAAAATTATATTAAATTATTATATATTAATAAATTTTTTAATTATTTATAAAGAACTATTATTTTTATTAAATTAAATATTATTATAACTTATACTAACTTTAAAATAGTATTAAAAAATATTTAGAAAATAATTTTCTAATATAAATATAACTTATTTAAATATCTAGTTATATTTTTTAAATTAATTAATATTCTAGTATTATTTTAAATTTTCATAAATTATATTCTTAAAGATTATATTAATAAAATATATATTATTTATCTTAATAATATATTAATCTATAATAAAACTCTCAAAGAATATTAAGAATATATTATCTTAATCCTCAAAATATTTAACAAATATAATTTTAAAATTAAACTTAAAAAAATAAAATTTAAAATAATAAAAATAAAATTCTTAAAACTATTACTACTACTAATAAAATTAAAATAAATTTAAAAAAAGTTTAAGCTATCTAAAAATAATTTATATTTTAAACAATTAAAAATATCTAATTATTCTTCGACTTATATAATTACTACTAATAATTCATTAAAAAATATAATTATATATTAGCTACTCTAATAAAACTTACTAAAATTAAAATTAAATTTAAAATAACTTCTACTTAAATTAATACTTTTAATATATTAAAGTAATTATTTCTTTTAATATCAATACTTTATGTCAGGCCGCGTTAGCTGATATCACGTATATATACGGTATATATCTATTAGATCCGTAAGATCTAATAATCTTGCATTTTACCAGTTCGCATGGATATAGTGCGTCCTGACACTTTAATTTTATAACCCAAAATTACCTATTAAAATTGAAATTAATACCTTAAATACTATATTAAATATATACCTATACTAATTATATTTTAATAATAAATAGCACCCTATTACTTATTTATCTTATAAATTTAATATTATAGAATTTAGATACTAAATCTATAACAAAAAACTTATAATAATTATCCAAATATATAAAATATAAAAAATATATCTATAAATTAAAGAACCTTTCACTATATATTTTAATTATAAAAACCTTACTTTTTTTTTTATTATTAAAAAATTTAGTAGATAATAAATCCACTAATAAAAACTATTTAATAAATATAATATAAAAATTATGTACTATAAAAGTAAAAAAATTTGAAAATTAATACTATTAACAAAAGACTTAATCTAATAAAAAAAATATAATTAAATAAGGAAGTAATTTTTAAAAAAAAATAATTTAAGAATATTACTATTAATAGAAATTTTAATATTATTTCCTATATATTTGATAATTAGTTTATAAAAAAATTATAAAATAATTATAAACAATATTTTATAATTATTTAGATTTTTATAAATAATTTGAACGCCTTAAAATACTTTATTATTGAGTATGGAATCATTTTTTTTAAAAATCTATACTATATTTTTATGAAAAATCTCTAATAGAAATTTATTAAACAATATTATAATAT
Organism: Dactylellina drechsleri; assembly: GCA_036971345.1. Classification (NCBI taxonomy): domain Eukaryota; kingdom Fungi; phylum Ascomycota; class Orbiliomycetes; order Orbiliales; family Orbiliaceae; genus Dactylellina; species Dactylellina drechsleri. Next base: position 48,868 of record JAJTUB010000045.1, read on the forward strand.
ACTAGTTTATAGATATTTAGGAATTAAATAAACTTAAGAATTTCTTATAAAAAACTATTTCTAACTATAAATAAGATAATATATTAAATAATATATTAAAATCTATAATATATATTATAGAAATAAACTAAATTAATATTTATTTTATAGAAAGTTATAGTTCTATGATATATTAATTATATTTTTTTAAATTATTTTTTATAATTTTATTTAAGGAATATTGAAATTATAAAATCTCCTTATAAATATTATTTATAATAAAGTATTAGTTATTATTTATAAATTTAATAAAATAGCAATCTTAGAATTATAGAATTCTAAATGATTTATTCAGGAATTTAAATAAATATATAATAAATAAGTATTTAGCTAATATAGGTTATAAATTAAATATATTTATAATAGAAATATTCTATTTTTTAATAAAATTTAAAATTTAATCAGAAATTAAATAGGAACTAAAATTAATATTATTATTAAAAGATATACTTAAATAAATAGAATTATAAAATAAATTATTTAAATAATTAAAATATAGTTATGTAATTTTTTAAATATTATATAAAATAATTAATTTAAGCTACTTTTTAATTTTAAATTTATATATAATATATTTAAATATTTAATTATAAAGTATATCTTATATAAAATATTTTAAAAATAGAATTTTATAATAATATTATTACTTTTGATATTTAAAAAAATAGTCTTTTAAGCTAATAAATATATTAGAAATATAAAGAAATTTTATAAAAATTTTTAGAAAGATTTTTAATTTATAATAAAATAAATATTATACTATTATAATAAAAAAAAATGAAAATATTATTCTTAAAAGAAGAAAATAAAATATATCTACTTATTAAATATATTAAAAAAAAATAATTTTTTTAATAAAAAATTTAACTATTAAAAATATAACTTTTTTATTATTATTAAAAAATATTTTAATAATACTTTTTAGAGTTCGACATAAAACAGGTTGAGTCAGTTTTCAATATTAAAAAACCACCCACAAGTAGAGTTCGACATAGGGCAGGTTAGGTCAGTTTTCTTTTTTTTTTTTAAAAAAAACCAAAAACCAACCCAAAAACCGTCGAAATTATAAAAAACTGCCCCACCAAAAAACCATTTACTAAAAATAGTAACAAATTTACTAAAAATAATAATAAATTATTAAAAATAATTAAAATTATGGTTTTTAATTAAATTTATAACCCAAAAAAATTATTAAAAAAAAAAAAAACTATTTAGCGGTTTCCTATGATCCCCCTAAAACCAAACTAACCCGCTAGTTTCTGGGTTAAAACTGATTTATGTTGAATTTTAATACTTTTAAACTTAGAATTCCCAGTCTAACAAAAATTTATTAAAATTTTTATATTTTATTTTTAAAATTTATTTTATTAAAACTAAAAAAAAATCCTAATAATAAAAAATTAAAAATTAAAAATTATATTAAATATAATATTAAAAAAATACTCTTAAAATTTAATAAAAATAATAAATATTTAATTAAATAATTATTTTTTTATAATTCTTAAGATGATAGTTGGATAAAAAAAAAAAATATCTTACCTAAACTTATTTAGTTTTATTTTTGAATAAAAAATAATATTAATAAAAAGCCTAAAAATTAACCTAGGAAATATTAATTAAGAAAATACTAAACTATTTTAGAAATTTATTTAATATTATTTATATTTATATTTTTGATTTATTAAATAAATATATATATAATTTAGTAATATTTTATACTCCTTCTATTATATAATTTTATAAAGATATTATAAATATTAGAATATTATTTTTAAAAAATAATGATATTGTAATGATGCGCGCAATAGTGAGCAATAGAGCGCAGTAGCTGAACAATAGCTATTATACTGCACCATTAACCTTATTTTGGATTGAATTGGTAAGCCTCGGGCTTACCTGAATTCTCCTAAATATATATAAAATAAAGTTAAACAATTGGTATACAGTTATTTGGACGGTTTTTTGGTTTAGTTGCTTATACTTCATTACACAACATTACATTTAACTGCATTATCACACTTGTGTAACTGATTGGTCTACAGCCTAGGTTCAAATCACGTAGGAATTAAAAAATTAGATGTTTTTGAACTATTTTTATAAATAAACTTATGTTTTAGGTGCAAAAACACTATATTTCCAGGTATTTTTTATATCTTCATATATAAACTGCATAATAACTTTGGATATAGGTTCATATCACAAAATCTAGCAGGGTAATATAATGATGCGCGCAATAGTGAGTAATAAAATACAGTAGCTGAGTAATAGTTATTGTGCTATATTATTAACCTTGTTTCAGATTGAATTGGTAAGTCTTGGGCTTACCTGAGTTCTCCTGAATATATATGAAATGGAGTCAAATAATTGGCATGCAGTTGTTTGGACGGCTTTTTGGCCTAGTTGCTTGCACTCCATCACGCAACGTTACAGATATAATCTTTATATTTATACTATTTAGATAGTAGATATTATAGTAAAATGAATAAAAAAGACTATAAGATAGAATATTTTAAAAATGATTATAAAAAAGAAGAATTATATTAATTAAATGAATGATAAATTTTATATAAATATAAAAAAAAACTTTTAAAACACTTATAATTAAAGAAATTTGGTATAATTGAAATTGGAAAAACTTAGAATTAACTTTATAATATTTTTTTTTAATTTTATAATACCTTGAATTATTTGATTTGCTTTAATTTAATTGTTTTTAACTATTTTTTAATTTAATAAATTCCTTTTATAAATAATAGTTTCTATATATTTCAATTTTAATTAATAAAATTCTTTTCTTTTTCTTATAATTTTTATTTATAATTATTCTTATTTAATTTTCAGCTTTTCTAGCTCTTTCTTTTAATTTTTTACTTAATAATTAAATTATTTCACTATAAAAATGGGAGTTAATAAAGACTATTTTAAGGAAAAATAAAAAGTATTTATAAGAATTAGCTAAATAATCATATTATTTATTTTAAATATAAATAAAATAACTAATATTTTTTGCTATAATAATACAGATATAACTATTTTAGATATAAAATTTATAAAAAACAAAAGCTAAAAAACTAGATTTTTTGATATAATTAATCTAAACACTTTAATATTGATAAAAAAATTATTTATTTTTCTTTTAATAATATTCTACTGGTATTTATATTTAATTTTAGATATATATTAATTATCTTTTTAAATATTTAGAAAGTTAAATTTGATTTTATTTATAATATAAATTTCATACTCTTTTATAATTTATTTAATTATATAATTTATATATTTTTATATAAGATTTTCTTATATAAAAATTCTTTATTTATAAAAATTTTATATAATATAAAGAATTAATATAAAAAATATACTTTATATCTAAATATCCTATATAAAATAAAATTATAAAAGAAATTTTTATTATAGAAATTTATATATATAAAATTTTTTATTAAGAATTTTTTTTAAAAAGAAAGAAGATAATATTATAATTATAATTAAGATATAATAATATTTATTATTGAAAATATATTCTTATTCTTTTATATAATTATTTAAAGTATAATTTTAATATATTTATTTATTTAATTTATTATTTTGTTTTTTTATACTTTTTATATAAATTTAGTGTTATATAATATGCTTATATATTTATATATATGGAAGTAAGTAAGTAAATATTAATATTTATTTATTTATATGTTTATATATAAATAAATAAATAAATAAACACTTATTATTATATAAAGTATAATTATATATATAAAATTATTATTAGGATTGATAAATAATTTTTATTTTTATTGGTTAATTTAATTATAATATAGATTTATAGTTTATTATAATCTTATTATTATTATATATTTTATATATTATTTTTTACTATTCTATAACTTATATACTTTATAAGATTTGAGAATCTGGTATCTTAAAGTAAAAAATCAGTATTTAATCAAATGGATTTGACTAAAGTATAACATTATTATTGTTATAATAGGAATTAAATTAGTTTTTTAGTATATATTATTAAATATGATGATTATAACATAAATTACAATAATTTTTATAATATATAACATATAATTATAATTATAAACATAATAATAATTAATATAAAATTAATAACTAGTTAATAATTTAATAATAAATTTTAATAGGGTACCCTCTTAGATTTCTAAATTTTTTTAGTATAATTTTCTCACTTAAAATAAATCTTACCAGGTATCCCACTTCTAAATATATCCCACTTCCTAGTGGAATACATTATTTTTATTTTTATTTTTATTTTTATTTATATTACTTTTATTATTAAGTAAAAATATTACATTATATATTATTTTAGTAAAATTAAAAAATATATTAAATATTAATTTATTTTAAATTTTATTTTTTTATTAATTAATTTATTAATTATTAATATACTTTAATTAGAATATTTATAATTTAAATTTTTAATTAAAAAATAAATTTCTAATTAATATTATATTTAAATTATTCTATTAATATTATTTTTATTAAAATTATTAATTTAGCTGATAGTAATTATTAATTTATAAAATTTAAATAGTATTCTTAAATTTACTATTTTTACCTTCTTTTTTAATAATAAATATTATTATATTTTATATATAATCTTATTCTTTATTTATCTAGTATTAATATTAGAAAATTTAATTTTAATTAAAAATTCTTTAAAATCTATTTATTTAATATTGTAAGATATTAATAAATTTTTTAATATATTAAAAGACTTTTTAATAAATATATTATATTTATTAAATTTTTAATCAGAAATAAAATAAAATATTATTATTAGATTAATTGATATAATAATTTTAAACTTAAAATAAAATAATAATAAATTGGAATAAAATATAATTTTATTTTTTATCTATTTACAATTAAAAAAAAGTATATTTAAATTTAATAAAATTTATTAAAAAATATATTAAAATAATAAAAAAAAGATATTATTTAAAAAAAAAAAGTTTCTATTTTTAAAATTATTTATTAAATTTATTATATTTTTAGCTAAATTTATTGTTATATTCTACTACTTTAGGTATATTTAAGATTGTATGTAAGTTATATATCTTACAGAAAAATATTCTTAAAAAGACTCTTTTATATATTTAATCTAAAAATATCCAAAAGTTTTTTATAAAGTTTTTAATTTTTTTGTAAAGTAAAAAAACTTAAGTTTGGATTAATTTAATCTAAAAACCTTATAAATATAATATTATAATATTTTAATTTATTAAAGAAATTTTTTAAATTATATTTTAATTAATTTTTATAAATATTTTAATAATAATAAATTTTAAAATATCTTAATTTTTTTTAAGAATATTAATATAACTAATATATTTTTAAAATTTTTTAATAATATTTAAATAAAATTTTTTTAGCTAACCTTCTTAGCTTACTTAATAAAATAAATTATTATATAAATAATTTTTATTAATTATTAATTGATAGCTTTTATATTTTTAGTTTAATAAAAAATTTTTTATAAAATTTTTCTAAATATTATCTTTTATTAAATTAAAAATTTAGTTTTAGTTTTTTTTTATTAAAAAAACTTAATTAATCTTTTTATTTTAATTAAAAATAAATTTTTTTAATTTTTTGGTATAATAATATTAGATTATAGTTAATTAATTATTTTATAATTTTTTAAAACATCAGCAAGGAAATGTGTTGCCATCCCTGCCATCTGATGGCTCAGATGGTTGGGACGCCTTTTGTGCCCTGGTACTATCCTGTTAGCGACCAGAGGCCACGGAAGGCCACATATTTTTTGTCATTTAGCATGACTTTTCTGTTATTTTGCATGATTTTCCTACAATTCTCTAGCTGTTTTCTAGCATCTGATTTTATTTAAAATAAATTTATTTATTAAAATTATATATATATTTAAGAATATATATTAGAATAAAATAAAAGAAAATAAAATAAAGTTCTCCATTAGATACCCAAAATTTCCTCTTATTCTTTTAACAATAAATTTAATTTTTACTCTTCGCTATTACTTATTAGTACAAAATTTTGAGGAATTCTGATTTTAGACAGTTTGTTCAGTATAATATCAATATAGATTTATATTAGATTTTGATAATACAATATTAGTTTCTTCCAAACCTGACCGATTATATTAACATATAAATTATCAAAAATTACTATGTTTTTAATTAGTTGTAATGTTATCCAAATTGGCAGATGCTAGAAATCTTACATTAACCACTGATAGTTTGAGAACTGATTTTCTGATTATAAACACTATTTTCCCATAATTTTAACACAATCCAAATATATGTGGTAATCTATGTTAAAATTCTGAGATTTAATTTTTTTATTAAATTTAGTTCTTTCATCCCTCTTCCTCTCTGTGAATTCTAGTATTGATGCATTAAAATTTTTAAAATCGCTAAATGTGTGAAAAGAGTTTATAAGTATTTATTAGCAGACTGTATATATTTGTTAATAGGAAAATTAATTGTAATTCCTTCTTTCATAAGATATCCTAATAATTTGTTATCTAATAATATTTTAATTTTATTTGATTGAGTGCTGATATTGAGATAACTCAGATTGTACATATTTAATACAATATTTTTAATAGCATTTACTAAATATAAATAAAAATTTTTAATATAATAATATATTTAACTAATATTAACTTATAATTATAATATCTAAATTATAAAAAAAAAAAAATTTATAAATAGTTTTAATAAAAATTAAATTTAATTTATTATTGGTTATTAAATTTTAAATATATACTTTTATTTAAGGACTGTTTAGCTAAATTTTACTGTGGAATTACTAAAAAAAAAAGTTGGATTTTTATTTTTTAAAGATTATATTTTTATATTCAGATAATAAATCTCTATTAGATTTTTTTTTAATTAAAAAAATTTTGTAGGGCTGGTTGAGGACACTGGGGAGCTGATAAGTTTTAATTAAAGCTTTATCAACCTTCTTTTTATAATATTTTCATAGTTAATATTGGTGGTTAATTCAGTATACTGATATTTTTTTAAGGTAGTAGTTGATGCTGGTAGTCTGATAAAAATTGTCTTTTAGGTTATAAATTTTAAATATTATAATTCAAAATCAGATATATTATCTTAATATTAATTATTATTTTTATATTATTTATCTTTTAGTTTTATTATATTGGATGAAGTATATTTATAAAAAGATTAAAATAGTTTAAAAAAATATAATATAAAAAAAAAAATAAAGAATAATAAAAAGTTGAAAAGGGGCTTATATTAATTTAATATTATGAAAAGTTTATATTAAACTCTAAAAAACAAATGTTCATAATTAATTATTTTAAAGTTTTAATGGGATATACCAAAATTAATATCAGCCTCCTATTATCATATAATAACCTCCCCACATCCCTATCAGCCTCCTGTACTCCCATACAATGACCTCTGGGAGGTTCAGATTTTTTGCTGATGAAAATTTTTTTATGAAGTTCTTTTGTAATATTTTATTTAATATTAAAAGAATTTTTTTATTTTTTTTTTAAAACCTTTTTATAGAGTTTTTTGATAAATATTAAAAATTTTTTTTAAAACTTTTTTGATAATTTATTTCCAGCTATTATTATAGAAAATTAAATTTTTTTATTTTTATAATATCTACTTATTGGATTTTGTAAGAATTTATTTTTATAATAAATAATTTTATAATTATAACTTAATTATACTATATTCTTAAAAATTTAAATTATAAATATTATATAATTTTTATTATAAAATTTTTAATTTAGCTTTAAACTATATTTTTAAAAAATTTGAATTATATATTATTTAATATAAGCTCTATAAAGCACTTATATAAATATATTTTATAAAATAAATAAAGAGTATTTAATTATATAAATAAAAAATTTTCTTTTTAATTTATAAAAATTTAATTTTTTCTTTTTATTCATTTTTTAATTATTTTATTTTATTTTTTTTTTTTATAAACTTTTTTATAATTTTTTTATAAGCTTTTTTAAATTATTTTTATTTATTTTTTTAAAATAATTTTTGTAATTCCTATTAATAGTATAATTACTTTTATAAATATTATTTATAATAATATATTTATTTTTATAATTATTTTAATTACTAGTAGTTAAAATATTTATAAATATAATATTAATATTATTATTTATATAATAGACTTATATTTTGTTATCTAATTATATTAAAGTTATATTAATATAAATTATAAATATTAATAATTTTTAATTATTAATTTAAGAAAATATTGTTACAGACCTACAATCTTGATAGCATAATTACCTATACTCTATTTTACACTATATTATTCCTAATTCTGCTTATTATATTTCCTATATAGTTTTTATTTTTTATATATTTATATTTATTTGTTTTATTTAGATTTTTATTATGCAAAAGTTATTTATTATATAACTTATTTATAAGCTTGTATAATAGATAAAATAAGTAAATAAGTACATCAGCAAAAAATTGTGTTGACCTCGTGGACCTCCGAGGTCCACGAGGTCCCAGAGGTCTTTGGCCCTCTGGAGGCCTCCAAAGGTTAAATGACCTCATAACCTTTTTGAGGTTATAAAATCGAGTGATTAAAAAAAAAGCCTCAGGCTATAATAAACCAAATTTTAATAATTCTAATCTATTATAATTTGGGGTTTTATAAAATTTAAGAAATTCACGGCTTGTTGTTTTGAAATATATATATATTTTATAAAAAAATTATCAAAGTGACTGAAATAATAGAATTCTAACTTATAAAAACACGTCTAATTAGCAAAAAACGCGTCTAAATAATAAAAAATATAGTGAAAATAAATAAAAACACTTACAAAATAACTTATATCACCTAAAAAACAATTATTTTATTAGTAAAAGACATGTTTCTAGTTTCTATTGTTCACTTACCACTGATATTCAAAAAAAACCAAATTAAACAACAAGTAAAAACTTTCTGAAAATCTACAGATTCATAGGTTCTTATAGACTTTTTTCGCACTCATTCGCGCGGGTATAGCATAAACCTTGAAAAATTGTTTATTATTTTTTGATATTTCGCAACACATTTTTTAATTTTATTTTTGAACCGCATTGGATCTGTGTGTGGATTCTAGGCGTCATAGCACTGCCAATCCNGTAATAAGTATTACTTATTAAATTTATATAATTATAATACAAATAAAATAAATATATAATCACTATTATTTGTATAAAATATTATTATATATATAATATTATCATTAAGATTAATAAATAATTTTTATTTTTTATCAATTAACTTAAATATAATATAAATTTATAATTTATTATAATCTTTATTATTGTTATATATTTTATATATTATTTTTTAATATTTTGTAATATACATACTCCTAGATTTAAAAATTTAGGTATTTTAAAGTGAAAGATTAATATTTAGTTAAATAAATTTAATCAAAGTATAATATTTTAACCAATTTTATTCAAATTTAAAAAAGAAGTATATATATATTAATAATAAAATTTAATTCTAAAAATTTTATTATATCAGAATACAAGATAACAGATAATAAAAGAGATTATATACCTTTTCACAATATATTTCAATATTAATATAAACCAATTATTCATCAAATTAATTAAACTAACAAATATTCTAAAAGATAATTAAAAGAAGTATTATTTTTACCTAAATTAAAACCAATTATAAATCTATTTAACAGAAAAAACAACATCTTTTAAAAAAACAATAAATTATATATTAACACCAATACCTAAATTAATAAAAAACTAATTATATTACATCAGCAAAAAATCTGGTAGCCTGAGAGGATCTTTGGTGGTGTTGAGAGGTTGCAAAAGTCATGTAGAAAATGGCCTCAGACACTCAGAGGCTGGCACCCCATCAAAAGTTATTTTTATTAAATATATTTAAATCAATAGCAAAAAAAATTATTAAAAGTATAAAAAAAAATATTCAGAATTTTTAAAATACTTCTAAAAAAGTTCAAAATTTATCAAATTTATATATGTATATACAATTTCAATTATTGATTATTATATTCCTTTCTTCCTTTAAAAAAATCTCTTCAAACAATATCTTTTATCTTAACCCAAAGGTAGATACTGAAAATCCGTTATAAACCTTCTGCAACCTTTTTATTATTCAATTAATTAAATAAAATATATATTTTTTAAAAGAAAATATTATTTTTATTGTAAGTTATCTATTAAACCAATTAATCTTATATTAAATATATAATTAAATTTAAATAAAAATATTTTTGTTATAATTTTTTAAAAGATTGTTATAGTCTTTTTTAATATTCTTACTATTAACAAATTTTTTTTAATTTTTTTAAATTCTTAAAGAAAATTTATTGATTAATTATATTCTAGTTTTTTTTAATTTTCTTAATTTAATTTTTTATTAATTTTTTAGTATTTTCAATTTATTTTACTTAATCCTACTATTATTACTATTATTATTATTACTATTACTTTTTTAAAATTTAACTAAACTATTTTACTGACTGGAAAAGAGTTAAAGTTTTAGGAAATCTAATAAAAAATAATATAAAAATAATATGATTTTATTATTATCATACTTCCCTAAATTACTGCCCATATATTATTTAATTATATTCTTAAAGCATTAATTAAAATAAATTTTTTATATAAAAAATAACTATTGCTTTTTATTAATTTAGTATAGTTTTTTTTAGTTATAAATAAATTAAAACTATTCTACTATTTTCTATAATCATAAAAACATCTAAATCTACCAAAGTCATAACAGTCTAATCCATATCCATATCATAAAATTCAACTATATTAGAACTATCTACTTTCAGATTTTTAAAATCTTCATACAGGTAGTTTATATTATTTTAAACAAAAATAAATCTGGTAATATTATTTAAATAGAATATCTAAATTTTAATATAAATTTTGAAAGAAAATGGAGCTGAAGCTTTTGATAATTTTAAGGTAGTAGTGGTAGTAAAAAAAGTATTAATGGTAAATTTATTGAAAATAATTGTAAAAATAAATTAGCAAATTTTTAATATCTAATTATAAACTAATAAATACTTACTACTATTAATAGCCTTCTGTAATTTTTTCTTATTTACTTTTTTCCTAGTTTTCTCAATTTTTGCCTCTTTCTATTTCGCCTTTAACTAAAAACTCCTGAAGTCTTTTATAAAACTGTTGTCAAAATATATATATCCATCTAAAGTAGCATATTCCAAAGCAGTTCTCATACCTTACATTTTTTAAACACATCCTAAACAATTCCTTTCAAACTAATAAAAATGGACTTTATTGGATTATTATCAGCCAGCTTCGGACTTCCAGTGTCAACCCAGTTGTCTATAAGGATTATATTTTTGGTAATACCAAAATAAATTAATTTCATAATTTTGGAGATGAAACCTTTTTTTTACTTGATACTAAAATCTTTCTAATTAGTTTACTCCTATTAGCTATTAATATAATATAAAATATTATATTCATAATCTAAAAAACTTGTAAAATCCACTATTCCACATCTATTATCTTTTTTTTTGCTTATATTTAAAGGTCTGATGCCTCCATCTCCATTATTTTTATTGTTTTTATTATCTTTTTCATCTTTTTTACCATCACCTAATACTAGATTTATGAAGTCTGCCAATTCTGCAACTTAGTATATTAATTTTTTAATTTAAATAATTACTAAAAAGTTGGTAACAACTTATTAATCATTATTTAGAATAAAATTTTTAAATTTAATTTAATTTATATATATAAGTTAATATCTTATAATAAATTTCTAATATTTTATAAAAATTTATTTCTTAAATTTATTTTAATAGTTATTTTATTTTTTAACTTAAGATAAACATAATTAAAATTATTTAAATTAAAATTAGTAATAATTTTTATATTAACAATTTTGCTATATTCTCTACCTAATATAAGCTATTAGTAGATGTTGAGAGTTTTTTATAAAATTCTAATTTTTATTTTTTAATTCCTAAAAAGATTATTTTTCAATTATACTGTTAATTTTAAAAATTCTTATAGTCTTATTATTTTTTATAATTGTTATATTAATATTAATTTTTTTAATTAAAAGGCTGTTAATTAACTTTTAATGTTTTATAATTCATTATTTTAAAATACTTATTAATTTTATGCTTTTTTTTTTTTAATAGTATAATTCTGCTATCATCATTATTGTTATTGTTATCATTGTTATCATTATTATTTTTATTGTTATCTTTATTGTTATTTTTANATTTTTTATAATTGTTATATTAATATTAATTTTTTTAATTAAAAGGCTGTTAATTAACTTTTAATGTTTTATAATTCATTATTTTAAAATACTTATTAATTTTATGCTTTTTTTTTTTTAATAGTATAATTCTGCTATCATCATTATTGTTATTGTTATCATTGTTATCATTATTATTTTTATTGTTATCTTTATTGTTATTTTTAGTTTTATTTTTAGTTTTATTTTTTATAACTTTTTTTCTCTTCTTTATAATAAATATTATTTTATATTTATTAGTTAAAGTTTTTTTATAATTTAAAATAAAATTTTGGAAATTTATTATTTATTTAGCTTTTTATTAGTAGGTTTCTTATTCAAGTTTGTATTTTTATTAGATTTTTTTTTGCCATCTTTTTTATTTAATAATTTAAATAATTTGCTATTGTTGCTGATTTTTTGATATTTGCTATTGGATTGTTTGAGTCTTTTAAATATTCTAGTTTTAAATTTTTACATTTAAAATTGATAAATATAAAAGTTAACCTAATATTAGTAGAATCTTTGGATAAATTAGGATTTTTGGTTTTATCAAAATTTTCAGTATTAGAATTAGATTTTGAATAACTAAGATGTACAGGTATATTTAAAAGAATAGTTAGAAAACTAGTAATATTTTTAAAAAACTTATTGTTATTTTAAAACTATTTTAGGATTATATTTTTAAAATATCTAAGATTAAATGTATGCAGATTAGTAATATTAGAAATTAAGTTGGAAAAAAAAAAATCTACCCTATCTTCTAATATTTAATCAAAATTATAATTCATCATTTTGTTAAAATTTTAATTTATTTCAAGTTTTTGATTTTGAAAATAGGCAACCTTTAATAGTCCATTATTATACTCTATTCTAATACTAAAATAAAAATATCAAAAATAATATTTCAGAATCAATAACTTGTTCAACACATAAATTATTGATAGGTATAAAACTTCCAAAATCTGTTTAAGATTAAAAAGCTTCACAAAAGCGCTAAGTATTAAATAAAAATAAAATAAAATAAAAGCGATGATAATGATAATAGTAATAAAAAAAAAAAAATAATTAATAATATTATAAACTAATAACGTACTTCACCGGGAAGCGGGACACACCAAGAAGCGGGACACTTACTCTAAGCAAGAAAACCACATCAAAGAAATCCAAAAACTATATTAAAAATCTATTATTAAATATGTTAATCGACCATCAATTTCCATCAACAATAAAACCATCAAAAAAAATTGTAAAATTATAAATCCAATAATATATAATTTAGAAGATCAAGTTTATTATATAATATGTGTTTTGGTTATGTACTGTTTGTGGTTGTTTTTAAAATTATTACTGAAAATAAGCAGTATGTATATGTATAATGCTAAATGTAATATGTGGTTTATTAATATTATATTAGTAAATTAATCGGTTTTTTTGTATATATTATTAGGTATGGTGGTTATAATATGATTTATAATATTTTTTATGGTGTATAATACATGGTTGTGGTTGTGGATGTAATGGAAGTTGATGGTAGGTTAATGATTAATTAATGGTTTGATAATGAATTTTTAATATAATTTTTAGATTTCTTTGGTGTGGTTTTCTCGCTTAGAGTAAGTGTCCTGCTTCCTGGTGTGTCCCGCTTCCCGGTGAGGTACGTTATTTATAATCAAAAGTATTCCTTAATTAAGAATTCCTAAATTTATTCAATTTTTAAATATCTATAAGCTAATATATTATAATATTATTTAATAAATTTCTACTAAAAATTTTTAATAAAAATATAATAAAGGTTTTTAAAAAAAATAATTCTATATTTAATAATAAAATATTCTAAAATATTTAAATTATTAAAAAGGATTTGAATAACTATCAAATATTATTTATAATTTTTTTTTAGTTCTTAAATAAATTGGTTATTTAATATATAAGAGGTAAAATTAAAAATTCTATTAATAATAATATTTTCAAATAATTTTTTTTTAAAGATTGCTTCTTTATTTAATTACATCAGCAAAAAATCTGAACCCCCCAAAGGTCATTATGTGGAGTACAGAAAGCTAACAAGGATATAAGGAAGTTATTATATGATAACAAAAGGCTAATACTAATCTTAATATATTTTATCAAAATTTTAAAGTAATTAGCTGTAGACATCTGCTTTTTAAAATCTAATATAGTCTTTTTATAATATTAAATTAATATAAACCCCTTTTTAATTTCCTATTATTTTTTATTTCTTTTTTTATATTATACTTTTTTAGAATATCTTAGTTTTTTTATAAATATATTTTATTTAATATAATAAAATTAAAGAATAATAAATATAAAAATGATAACTAATATTAAAATAATATATTTAATTTTAAACCATTATATTTAAAATTTATAATGTAAGTAATAACTTCTATCAGACTATCAGCATCAACTAATAATTTAAAAAAATATTAATATATTAAATCAACTACTAATTTTAATTGCAAAAAAGTTATAAAAGGAAGGTTGATGAAATTTTAATTAAAGTTTATAAGTTTTTTAGTGTTTTTAGCTAATTTCACAAAGGTTCCTCTATTTAGAAAAAAATCCAATAAAAATTTATTATTTAAATATAAAAATTTAATCTTTGAAAAACAAAAATCCGGCTTTTTTCTTTAATAATTCTATAATAAAATCTGGCTAAATATTTTTTAGATAAAGGTGTATGCTTAAAATTTAATAAAAAATACCAAACTAAATTTAATATTTATTAAAACTATTTATAAATTCTTTTTTTTTATAACTTAGATATTATAATTATAAATTAACACTAATTAAATATATTGTTATATTAAAAATTTTTGTTTATATTTAATAAGCGCTGCTAAAAATATTATATTAAATATATATAATCTAAACTATCTTAATACCAATATTCAATTAAATAAAATTAAAATTTTATTAGATACCAAGTTATTAAGATATCTTATGAAAAAAAAAACTATGGTTAATTTTCTTGTTAATAAATGTTTATAGTTTGTTAACAAATATCTGCAAACTCTCTTTATATATCTAGCAATTTCAAAAGTTCTAATCTATCAGTATTGGAATTTGTAAAAAGGAAGAGAGATTAAAAAATTAAATTTTATAAAAAAACTAAATTCTAAGATTTTAGTATGAACCACTGGCACTATATATATTTGGATTATGTTAAAATTATGGGAAGAAAATGTTTATAATTAGAAAATTAGTTTTAAGATTGTAAATGGCTATGGTAAGACTTCCAGTATTTGTTATAATATTTTTGCAATTGACTAGAATTTAGCAATTTTCAATAACTTGTATGTTAATATAACTGGTTAAATTTGGGAGAAACTGGTATTGTACTACCAGAGTCTTATATAATCTTATATTAATATATTATTAAATAAATTATCCAGAATTCGAGCTCTTTAGAATTTTGTGCCAGTAGGTAATAGCAAAGAAAAGGAATTAGATTTGTTGTTGAAAAAATGAAAAAAAACTAGAAGTGTTTGGTAAAGGTCTTTATTTATTTTCTTTTATTCTAACGTATAACTTTAGATATATAAATAATTATAATAAATTTTTTTTTCTTAAAATTCAATCAGACGCCAGAAAACAACCGCAGGATTGTAGGAAGGTGTGGTTGGATACTAAAGGTTATATGTAGGATTAGATGTTATTAATTTTCTGTGATTTCTTGTGGTTGGCGGGATGGCTCCAGGATACAAAAGATCGCTGAACCATCTGAGCCATCAGATAGTTCGGATGTCAACAAATTTTTTTGCTGATGTATATTTTTAACATTAAATTAAAATTTTTATTAATCATATCTACTTTTGAATTTTTTTTATTTTTATAATATATAATTAAGTCAAAGTATATAAATATGGACCCCCCCTAGTTCCGGACCATCTTTCAACCACTCAAAAAATAATATATTATTAAATATATTTCATGTGATTTTAAAGCTATAACTATAAAAATCATATTAATTAATTGATTTTTTATAAAATTATTGTTTATATAATTTAAATAATATATTATTTATAATTAAGTATAATTAAATTATAAAAAAAAAAATTTTTTTTNAATAATTATCTTATTATCTTTTTTAATTAATTTTATTTTATTTAATAGATTAATAAGAAGTTATTTTAATTTTAATTATTAATATATATCTATATATATAAATATAATAAGTTTTTTATTTAATTCTATATATATTTTCTATTTTTTAATTAACTTTAAAAATTTTATTTCAATTTTTAAAATTTCAATTTTTTAAAATTTTTAATTTATTAAAATAATTTATGAAATTATAAATTTATGTTAATTTTTGTTTATTTTATAAATTATTAAATATATAAAAGAATTTTCTATA
Source organism: Dactylellina drechsleri (assembly GCA_036971345.1). Lineage (NCBI taxonomy): Eukaryota > Fungi > Ascomycota > Orbiliomycetes > Orbiliales > Orbiliaceae > Dactylellina > Dactylellina drechsleri. The sequence goes on from JAJTUB010000045.1 coordinate 65,585, forward strand.
AAAAATTTAAATATATTATTAATTTTTTGATTTTTTATAAATATAATAATATTAAAAATTAATTCAATAAAAAATAAATCAAATTATTATTAAATTATTGTTTAATAATTTTATAATAATTTATAATTATAATAAAACTAAAATTTAGTTATTTTTTATTTTATAATTATATTTTTTATTATAAAAATAATTATATAATATACTTTAATATAAAATTAAAAAAATAACTTTTTATTTATATATATAATATTTTTTAACTCTATAAATTTATTTAATTATTATTAATATATTATTTTTAAAAGTAAAAAATATTTTAAATTTAATAATTAAATAATATAAAAAATATAAATAAATAAAAATAACAAATTTATATTATTAAAATAATATTNAAATTTAATAATTAAATAATATAAAAAATATAAATAAATAAAAATAACCAATTTATATTATTAAAATAATATTAATAAAAAATTTTTTATAGTATTTTTTTATAAATATAATTATAATATTATTTTAATAATATAAATTGGTTATTTTTATTTATTTATATTTTTTATATTATTTAATTATTAAATTTAAAATATTTTTTACTTCGCTACGCACCTGGTCGCCTTACCTCAAGGGGAGCCGGTTCCAGATTGTTATATATAGTGATTACCAAAGCTTAACATATTTTACGATTTTAAAGAAACTAAGTTCAAAGCAGGCTCACTGGGCAAAAAAACTGGCGGATCTGGATTTCAAGATTCATTACCACCCAAAAGAAAAAAATATAGTGGTAGATGTATTTTTGAGATGAGTTGACTATAATTGATAGGAGGAGAAAGAGGAATTATTTTTATTATTATTAAAGGAAGGATAACTAGTATTTTTGTTAAAAAAAATTATAAAACAGGTTATAAGGTAGATTATAGTCACTTTTATGTTTATTGAAGAAGAAGTAATAGAGAATTATCTTTGCAATTTGAAGATTCTTAGCATTATTTAATTGGTTGAAAGGGATGATACTGAGTATATTTGAGGATATAGTATGCAAGGAAAGCTACTATTATTTGAAAGTAAAATTGTAATATTAAATTTGTTGAATTTTAAAAAAAGAATTATCTTGATAGTTCATGATTTTTCACTAGCAGGACATTTTGGAGAAGCTAAAACTATGGAATTATTCTTGAGGAGCTACTATTTTCCTGGATATTTGTAGTTTATATATTGATATGTATTGAGCTGTGATGAGTGTTAGAAAAATAAAATATTAAGGAAGTTTAAAATAAAAAAGCTATTACTATTAGAGCTATTAAATCAACTTTGGGGATTTATATTAATGGACTTTATAGTTTGATTACTATTTTTAAAAGATTTTTTGTTAGGAAATGATTTACTTGATTATAATATAATTTTAGTAGTAGTGGATAGATTGACTAAGTTTTTATATTTTATACTATGTATAAGTGAACTAATAGTGGAAGAATTAGTTGAGTTATATATAAGGTATTTGTTTAAAAAAGGATTTTTTGATAATTTTATTTTAGATTGAGGAAAACAATTTATTGTGAAATTTTTAAGAGTACTATATAAAGGTTTCAAAATGATTATTTAATTTAGTATAGCTAACTATCTATAAATAAATAGTTAAATAAAAAAAGTAAATGTTATTTTAGAATAATATTTGAGAAACTTCTATAATTATAAATAAGATAACTAAGTTTGATTATTGTTATTAGTGGTGTTTGTATATAATAATACTTATTAAACTATTATAAAAATATTTTTATTTAAGGTAAAATATGGGTATGATATTTGTTACAAAACAAACTATTATATAGTGGTAGAAGTATTAATAATAATTAATTTGTTAAAATTTTTAGTTAAAATATATAAGGTTTATTAACTAAAAATTTTATAAATCTAGAATTTTTTAATTAAGTAAGTTGATATTAAGCAAACTAAAACACTAAAATATAAAATTAAAAATTAAATAATAGTATTTAATAAATATATTAAGATAAAATGATTATTAGATAAGTTAGAAGCAAGGTATTTAAAATTGTATAAAGTATTTAAATATATGGGATTTAAAATATACAAATTAAAATTATTTAAATTAATATAAAATCATAATGTTTTCTATGTTTTATTGTTAAAATTATATATTTTTGATAAAATATATCTAGAATTGCTAGAATTACTTCTTGTAGAGGTGGATGGCTAAGAGAAGTAGGAAGTTAAGAAGGTAATAGTAGAAGATTATTGGAAAAAAGGATTTAAATCTAAGAAAAAAATTAGATTTTTTTTGGTAAAATAGAAAGAGTGGTTATTAATATATAATTCTTGGGAACTTAAAGAAAACTTACTAAATACAGAAAAGTTAATAGAAAAATTTTGATGTTTATTAAGGTTTAACAAATAGAAAGGGTAATTTTTAATTTTTTATTATTAATTTTAATTAATTAAATATTTAATAGTATATAAATAAGTCGAGAGATTTTAATTATATATTGATATAAAAAGAAAAAATATAATAGAACTTTATTTATTTAAAAGGATTATATAAAAAAATAAAAGAAACTTAAAAAACCTTTAAACTAAAAATATTAATAATTATAAATCTTATTATGATCTAGGATTTTGGTATATTGATGAGTTATATTAGCAAAATCTGGAGTTATATAGAAGTAAAGGATGTCTTATATATTTTACTTTACTCTAGTAAGTAAATTTATTAAATTTTTTATAATAAAAGTAGTTAAAGTTCCACCAACCCTAAACAGAGTATTCACCAAATCCTAAATCTGTATTAAATTAAGTTTTATAATCTAAAGTATACTTGGATTTACTGGTATAGCAAGATTTTTATTGACTTTACCTAATTTATTTTCCAAAGCTTGGATTTTAGCGGTGTAAGGGTATATGGCTGTATTAGAATTTACTAAAGGTTAGGGGGGTTAATTAAAATTGAGATTTGCTAAACCTAAATTAACTTAAGAAAGGATAGTGACGGCTGGATTTATATTTACCAGGATTATAATTATATTACTGGGAGAAAATAGATTATACTTAAAAAATTGGTGCTTGTTAACAGAGTGCTGGATAAGTTGGTTTTAGGTCATGTAAAGAGTTAGGCTGATATAGCTAGTATACAGATTGAAGAAAAAAAAAAGTGTATCAGGCATATGTCAAAGCATAGTATTCAAAGTGGTGGCAGTGTTAATAATACCAGCTTGGTTTTAACACCTGTTATTCCAATTCTGATATCATAGGCACTTTCTTTAATTTTGAATATAGTAGCAGATAAAATTGGAATTTTTATATTCTTGGTATTTGATGTTGAGGACGGCTGCTATATTTACACTGGCATTTTTGGCACAATCCATAGTGTAGTAATAGGTGTTGGTGGTGCAAGCATTTATCTTTATAGTTTAAAAAAAAAACAAAATATAACATATGCATAGGGAAGGGTAGATTTATCAAAAAAAAAAAAAATAATAAATTTATTATAATTTAAAAACAAAATAATAATAAAAAAATAATAATTTAAAAATTTTTGTAGCAAAAAACTTTAATATATAAAAAATAAGAATAAAAAAAAGAGATTTTTAATTTTAAAAGGAAAAAAAAAAAATATTATATTAGCTAGTATAAGTTTAAAAATTGAAAAATCTAAAAACATTATTAGTCTAGTGTTATAAATTTTTAAAAAAACAGAAATTTGTATTTCAACATATTAAGACCCACCAAAATTTATTTATTTCATAACCTATATTGATGTTAAACTTATGTTTTAACAAATAACACTAATAGAATAATTATGAAAGAGAATTTATAAATAAAAGAATATGATTTTATAAAATACCATAGAATATAATAAAATATGGGCTAATAAAGAAGTTAAATTTATAAGTTAGAAATATTATTCTCATAATATATTAATTAAATTACCTATTCTAGACAAATTTTAATATTAAACACCAAAATATAACATCTCACTTAGCCATCTGGCCAATAGAAGACCCTAGTTTTTTTAATCTATGGTGTGGCCATGCTACAAATCTTGAGAGTACATGCTACACTATAATGGGTGTTATTAATTAACAGTGGATAAACTAATATAAAAACAACACCAGGGACATTAACAAAGTTCGAAAAAACAAGAGGCATTACCAGTAGAAGGTGATGGATTGAGAAAGGTTAGAAAAGATACTAACCTTTGGGGGGAAAATGTCATGCGCAGCATGACAGTTTTGATGATAATTACTAACTAGTCCTTTTATTCCTTTATTTTATTTTTTTATATATGATATGGTTCTTTGTAGTAATAGCTGAGGTATTTTAGAATATAAATTTACTGCTTTTATTCTAGTAGGAGCTAATAGTATCTGAATAATAATGTTTATATTACTTGTGTTAGAGTTGGTAGGCTTTATATTGTTATCTTAAAATTATGTTTATTTTATTAGTCTATATAACCTTCTTCTAGTTGTCCAAGGTTTAGTTTTGGTGATTAAAAGTAAATACTAGTTTGGCTTACTGTATTGTAATTGTTAGTCCTAGTTTTCTTATTAGTTTGAGCTTTTTAAAATTATTATCTTTTAGTACTCTGGCAATCATATCTTTACTAATACCAAAAGTTCCAGCTAGTGTATGTGTATTCATTAATCAAGTATTCTAGTTGGTAGTAATAGTCTTGATCAGCTGCTTAGTGGTGGTAGTTGTCAGAGTTTTAGGTTAGTTATAATTTTTTTTATTAACTATATGCTTTAGTTGAAGGGTAGTATAATTTTCTAGATTGAAACCTTACTTTTGAACCTTGGATTTTAGTTTGGATATTAAATTACAGTTAATTTGGAATTACTGGATAAACTTAATCTATTTTATACCAGTAGTTATTAATGTTAAGATTTAAATACACTAGTAATTAATCAGTTTGGGGATAACTTTTAATAGTAATGGTATGCTGTTTGTAATGGATGGTTATAATATAATAATGATGCTGTTCAAGTTTGTTGCTTGAAGTTGTACTGGGTGCATAGACACAACCTCGGGGCTATATCGCCAAGACCAATCTCTCAAATGCCAAGAATGATGCTTTAATTTTGAGACAAGCCTTCGTAATGGATGCGAGATCAGACTCAACCAAAGTTTTGAGTTATAGCACGCGTACCATTATCATGCCGTTAATTTCGACCTTTTAAGCTTTCTAGATTCCGAGCGTTAACAGTTAACCGAAGTAGCCAATACATGGGCTTAGCAAACGAAAATCAAAAGCTGGTACAATCCCAGTTGAACTTTGTCTTGCAGGACCCGGGAACCATTCTTCGCGGATTGGGCACCTTCCGTGCATGTCGGCGATTGTACGAATGAATTTTCAAAGGCGGAGCGACCGATAGGGCTGAAGTTTGGAGAAGGTTTGTTTGCTTTGCTTGTTCTGTTCTATAGCCTCTGCAAATTCTGGGAACAGGCCGTCGCCAAGTGTAGGCCAAGCCACTAAGCCCAGCCATACATTGGGGTCATTTACGACCAAATTAAGATCCGACCCAAAATGGACGAAAAGAGGTACTGCACCGACTATTCTAAGCGAGGTCACACGAAACACAATACCAGCTTCTTAGTAAGGCGACTCAGTGTTTGGAGTGGACATACGCAATCAACCAAGTCGATATCGAGCCTGAGTATTGGCTGAGTAAGGAATGCGGATGGAATTCTGGGGATATCAGCCTTACCGTCAGCGACATGGACTTCCTCCTGCAAGCGAAGACCGTCCGGCCGCGGCTGGTGTACGAGACAAAAAATTATCATAATGCGATTTGAATATAGGGTTCCAAAACACGCATTTCTCATTGAAATCTTGTTCTCCTATCGCAATCCAATCTTGTTCGCGCCGACTATTGACTTTTAATTCCCATGATGCAGGGAGGTCATTGCGCCAGCCACATATTGGAATGCTCCATCAAAAACGGTCGTAAATATTTTCCTCGTCCAGTCGTTTTCGAAAACTCTCAGCCCTGGCTTGGCGATACAAACCGGAGCTTCAGTCTTGACGCATCTTCTGGCAACCAGTAGCGAGGAGGAGCTGTTTGGCTTGCCAAAAAAACAAAATAAGGTGAATCAGGTTGGCCATTATATATAATTTGGTGGTCCGGGAGTTTGAAGGAGAATTCAAATTGTCCAAATCGACCATTGATCATCGGATTCTCTAATTCTCTATCATAATCAGTAGTTGACATGAAGGAAACTCTTACTCTTTACCCTTACAACCCCAGCGAAGCTGCGGCGATTCTATTCGCAGTCCTCTACGGTCTCACGAGTGCTCTACACACGTATCAGCTTGTTCGCACGAAAACATGGTTCTTCATCCCCTTTACTATCGGTGGTTGGCGTAAGTCTCTTTCCAATTCTCGAGCATTAGATGATCGTAAATATATATATGATGATGAGACATTATTCTAATATGATCAACTTCTACATATAGTTGAAATGATCGGTTATATTGCCGTAAGCCACTCACTCATACCTAACCTTCTACTATGTAGAAGAATTCACATGGATAATAGATCTTCGCTGACTGATCTGTTGGTGTAGAGAATCGTCAGCGTCAACCAATACCCAAATAACACCAAACCACCTTTTATCATAAATACCATATTTCCACTTGTTGCGCCCGCACTATTCTCCGCGAGTATCTACATGGCATTCGGTTGCATCCTTGTGGTTACAAATGGCGAAAAATACTCGATCGTGAGACCCTCTTGGCTCACCAAGATTTTCGTATTTGGTGATGTCTCGTCTTTCGTTCTTGTGGCTATTGGTAAGTGAGGTGTCCTCTTACTATTTCGTTTTCAGAGTATAGTTGTACAAAATTGGATGGCCAGTATAATCCGTCGCATGCCGGAGTATAGCTAGACACTATATTCTTGCTACAATTTCGTCGCCATGCTGGAACCAAGCTAATCTATTACTCCTCAGGTGGTTCTATGGTTGCCACGGCCTTTTCCGACATATCAAAATTGAACCTGGGTACACACATCGTTGAGGCCGGTTTGGCTGTCCAACTTGTCTTCTTCTCCGTCTTTATGCTCACGGCCACGATATTCAACGTCCGAATTGTCAAAAACCCCACCGAGAAAGTTCAAACAACTTCGAGTCCGTACCAGAAGCATCTAAACGCTTTGTATGGTGCCAGCTTTCTCATTCTTGCTAGATCTATTTTCAAGTTGGTTCAGTACATCGAGGGGAAAACCGGTGTTCTATCCTTACACGAGTGGTGGGCATATGTTTTCGACGCCGCGCTTATGTTTCTCGTCATGATCATCTTCCATTTCATTCACCCAAGCGAGCTGAGGGCCCTTAGAGAGGGTGGACGAGTTATTTCAAAGGTGGTTCTGGTGAAAAAGCAGGAGGAAACAGAAAAGTTCTTGGACGACGAAAGAGAGGCAACACCCGAAGCTGCCGCCTCTAACGTATAAGTTTTTGCGTGCGTTTCGCAGACAACTTGACTTTGGTGTTCCGTTCGTTTAGTTTGAATCACGAAGTTATTAGGGTTGTTGTTGCGACCTATTGATCGATCGAATAACCTCGCATTAATCATGAATACTGTTCCACTTTCAGATGTCACCAACTGGAGAAAAGGAGGGAGATCATGGAATTCGATTCTTTTTTTTTTTTTTTGTTCTTTTAGACAAAGCAGATTCACTTTCATCTACCCTCGACTTTGTCAAGATCCTGAGTTTTGAGACTGCCACTCTTTTTTGTAATACTTGAGCATACATTTATTTTATTTGTCCCTTCGCATAATTAGGCGTCTTAGAATTTGCGTAATGATTTATTTCTTACACTCAAAGGTTTCTGATAGTATACAAGACTGGCAACAAGACCTATGATGTGTGTTGTATGTGAGCGACGGGTGCGCGCGACGCAGGTATTATTTCACCTAATCGAATGATCTTATATGCTTAGACTGAAGCATCGTTACTTGTATGATCTATTTTCTTTTCTTGAGGTAATCTATCTAATAAGAAGTGAATAGTCTGATTTTTTCAACCTTGGTCGCCTTCGAATTTGCGCCCCTTGTAATGACCCAGATGCGCCGACTAATATAATAATAAATGTGTTGCGTTTTGGAAAACACCACAAATTGCATGTCTACATGAGGTGTCTGGACATAGAGTCTCCATGACCGTTTTTGGGTCCAAACTTTGAAAATTCTATATTTTTTTTGTCTACGTCTTTTGCTCAACCGAGTTCTTTGGTTCGGAAATCTCAGACAAGTCAAGTTCACCGAGCCTTCCTACCATCTCATCGGCCAGAACGCGCATCTTTCGGCAAACTTCAAAAAGTGTGTCGTAATGATTGCCTTGAATCTTATCCGGGTAATCATAATCTTGCATGTCACCGTATATTGGTATGACTTCGGCTAGCTAAGATCTTTTTTGGTATTTTTCCATCTCTTGAGCAGTGAAGCTGTTCTGATATGCAAAAAAAATCCTACATGTTATAAATGCCATGGGGTTAGGACCTCATGTCGTCAGCATTCAGTAGATATATGTTCAGGGTGCGAACTCGAGTATTACAGCATCCGCTTTCTTCTCTTCAAGAACTCATTCACTTCAGGGAACGAATTGGTGACATTGGCCGACGAGCCAAATAGTTTGCTTTAGTGATTGAGCAAGCTAAAATGCATATATATGAGTATGGCAACTGATATATGTACTACTTCTTCGTTATGTTTGCTATAGACTCAAGTATGTCATCGATCAGCTGAATATTACCTATGACGCAATTGCCTGTCCTCTCACTTGATCGCCTGTTTTATATCAGCGATCCATGGAGCTGAGACAGTGCCTGAATTATGCCTTTATTTCAGAGATCTAAGAACGTTCCGACATGGTATTGAAGTGAAACTCAGCGAGATAGTCTGAATTTTAAGATCGGTATTTTCCCCGAGCTGAGGCCCTGAACACTCTCTTCCAAGGCTCTCATCTATTATCCGCGAAGGCGCTCAGTCATTCTTCTTCTAGCCTTCCAGAACCCCGAATATCTTCAAGTAAGGTACCTGGATACTCCTGTTAGCTCCCAGAGATCAACCCTCTACCTTCGGTTTCTAAACATCGGTCATTACTAGCGAAACTTCCATTTGTAGCGATCCCGACGCCTAAGAACAAACTCGCGAAGATGGAAAGATCGCATGGATCCGGATTTATTGAACTCACATCTCCTATCGACCCACAACGAAAGGAGAGCGCGCCTAGCGAAAACGATAAGAGTGCAACGGATGACCCAACAACTAGCGAAGATACACCCATGAAGAACACCACTGCTAGCAGCCTAAAGAAGAATAATTCTGAACAAGCGGGAGATTCTGGTCACTCTTTCTGTAGTGAAAGTATCACTCGATGGTTAAAGAATCATTAAGTCGGATGATAAGCTATAATGGATGAAACGATTGTATGCTAAGCAATTAGTGGCTACTATTGAGCGTTAAGAATGAATTGATATCGTATCAGTCGTTAAGGCACTTTTCGGTTATGTTCTAGTTTTGATGAGTAGTTCAAGTGATGAAGTCAATTTGGTCAAAGTAGTTCAATATGAACCCACTTTTTTGAGCAAAATTTTTAAATATTTTGATATTGCTGCGAATCATCCGCGGTAATGTTCTGTGAAAAATGGGTAGCTCTAGAAATTTCGAAATCGACAAACAATGTGACCGAGATGATTGAGTTTCTTCGATTGTGCAGATAATGCTACAGAATAGGTCCAAAGAAACTCATGAGATATATAAAATTCTCTAATAGTCACAATACATACATCCGTTGTGAATTAGATGTCGACAAGGTTCACTCACTATCGTAGTGTAATGGCAAAAGGTGGAGTTGTTGCAATGGGACGAAAAATAACCTGTGATAGCATGGGCTGCATTCAGGCAAAATAATCGAAGTGGGTTTGTTTCTGCTCGGCGACCCTTGCATGCAGTGTATCAGGTGGCCGCAGCAGTCAATGTATGTTGTACATTTATCGGTTGACCCCGAGGACTGTCTCGGTCGCATACGGTTTTTGAGCCTCATTCCAATGGGCCTGGCACTCGGGTCACCAACGTTAATCAGCCCAAACTGAAACTTCGAAGCTTCCTTTTATTATCTTTTCGCGACTCGAGTTTATAGTTTAGGATAGAATGGTTCCCAACATCATCATAACTAGATGACAAATCGACTTAAATGTTCATCCCACGATCTTGGAAGATTTTCTCTCCACAGTCTATAAAATCTGATAGTCTTCCTTTCGGCGCAACAGCTCGGCAGCTCTAATGGAATCGAGCTGAAAATTGATCGCCTTGTGCAATGTCCAATACGTCTCCACCCGAGCGTTTCTCCGTCGGAGGTTGGCTGGGCAGAGTCCTTAGTAAATCCCTTTAATGGCGTGCAAAACGTTATTGTTGCTTTTTTACCCAGAAAGACCACGAAGACAAAATCTTCCCGCCCTTATCGCACCCCCGTACCAGGTAATTGAAGGATTTCTTGTATCCGCAATTGAAATTCTTGTGATACGGTCATCACGCGCGGTGATGATATTGTAGACTTCGCAAAATCGAGCGGGGCGAGCTTATAGACTGGCTTAAATAAAAGTGAAGGATTTTGCGATACGGAACAACAATGAAAGTTGAAAGCCGCCCGAGATCCACCTAATTTCTTCCGTCGCAGCAGATGTTTTGAGAAGGGGAGACAAAGTGGACCCTGTCGGCGTATTTATGCGCTCTATAAAAGCGGGGCCCTTGGCCGGTTCATCTCTTCTTTGATCCTTCCGATGCTTTCAAGTCACTAAAAAACTCAGAATCGCATGCGTCCCAACATTTACCAACCAAACCTTAGGTTCTTCGTTCGCCTGGTCTAATTGAAGTCTTTTGTGTCGTCGCAATATAATATCGCCCGCCTAGCGACAGAAGTGCATAGCAGCCCTTTCCGCTGCGTGGCGCTGTGGGAAGGCTTCGAACGGTTAACGCAACAACGCACACTGCCCAACAACCGTATCGCATTTTCTTGACGCATCCCGACGTCGACAGCCATCGACTTGCGTGCCAATTCTTTGTCTTTGAGAGGCGAAGAGTGGGAATAGAGGCAGTGCATATCGGCGCTCCCTTTCGATTGACTTAGGCCAAGGTCATTTAAAATATTCTATCCAAGTCCGACTCAAACGACACGCCAACTATAGTTAACTGAAAAATGCTTTCCCAAACCAAAGTCGCTATTTTACTCTTATCTCTCGCCCTTTCTCGTCCTTCGAGAGCACAAGGTGGAGGAGATACGGTTACAGTTTTCTCTGCGCCTGCTCTGACAAACGCTCGACCGTGTGCTACTCAATGCTTAACGGGAGTGGGAGATTGGATCGGATGTCCCTCTTCTCCACTTGTCAATAGCTGCTTCTGTCGAACGGATCTTACCGATATCGCTACAAGCTCTCTTGTGAACTGTGTTAGCTTGAGGTGCAATGGCGGGATATCAATGGACGCTCAGGTTATGACCTCGATCTACACTGGTTATTGCAAGGCATACTACGCAAACGCGAATATCAACGTCGGACCAGCCTCAAATACGGCCCAAACAACATCGCCAAACCAGAACGCTGGACCGGTCACCCAAACTAGTGTCAAGACCACGATCGAAACAATCACAACTCAAATACAATCCGTAGTTACCCAATATACCGGCACAATTACGACCAAGGTGCAGAGCGAAATTACGGAAGTCATCCTGTCCACGTTTACGACGGTTCTCACCGACCAAACACTGCAGCAATTTGCAAACGAATATAAAAATGGTGGCGGTTTACAAAAAGGATATCAAGTCGCAATCGCGGTTGGTGTGATTGCAATCGTCATCATTATAATCCTCCTCTTCATGAACAAGATTAGGAGACGATGGTTCGGTTACACTGGACCAACGGAAGCAATGCCGCAACCACCTATGGGAGGAATCGAGGGCGCCGGACTGCAGCAGAATGTGGGACCACCGCAGCATTACAACCGGTACGGATAGAGAAATAATCTTTGGGTTTGGAAAACTTTGAAGTTATATTTTCTAATGATTTTGAATGAAGCATATTTTTTTTTTTTTTTTGGTGTATATTGATGTTTTATGTCCAGCTGAGTCGTTTAATTCATGTGAATACCTTAATGGAGTCTATTTTTTTTAAATTTACAGCATGATAATACAAAACCTATCTAAGACAAAGACTAATTCTTTGCACGCTCTCATCTGATACTTGTTTCACAGAAAAATCCCTTTTCTTCTGGATTTCAACGAGGGAATGAAGCTCAAAATGGTGGTTTTAAAATACAACATGAGCGATAAATGAGCCCAGATAATATAGCTTTGAATACTGGATGATGTCAACAGTCAAAGGCGAGCAGTTGTCTTGTAAACCAGACGACCAATGCGAAGTAGCAGTCCATGGCGGCCCTCCCGCCATCTTGAAGATGAAGTACGCTCGCAAAACTATTATTAAGATAACAGCGACTAATCGATTCTTTTCGTTATATCACCCAAGGGCTATTAGGTGAGTTGAATATATTTCAAATGAAAATTTTCATTTTGTTCTTCACTGCATCAGCTAACCGGTTAGCCTTTGCTCGATTTTCCGAGCAAAAGTCAGCCTACTCAAGCACCAGAGGTGCATGTGGTCTTCAAGTCGAAATATCACCAAATCAATGTTCGATTATATATTTATGGTCATCGAATCTATTAAACCTGTTACATTAAAGGAAGGACCAGCTCTAAAGGTGTGAAAAAGTATTAGTAAGGGTGTGAAATCATCTTTCTAAACAGCCAACGGAGTAGATAAACCTTGGCTCCAATGTCGGCCAACAGGATGCGAGGATGAAAAATGCATCTAGAGATATCAAAGAAGTTAGAGGGAAAGGATCTAGGAAGCAGTCATGTTTGTCGCAGGGCTTATGTCTCTAGTCCTCACGACAAAATGCTCTTCCTACGCGCAAAGGTAATTGCCTCCTCCGTCAAGGAGGAGTGCTCATCCGTCCGTCTTCACCCACAGGTCATCCAGAAATCAACAGAAAGTAAAAGTATCTGCAATACTAAACTCGTTGGCAAGTTGTTAGATTGTATAGAATCTCTCTCTATGCTTCGTCGGTTGGAACTCGTCAGAAAGTATGAGACTTTTGGAAAGAGAAATGGTATTATTTCGCTAAATAACTTAAGAGTCTTCGAAAATACGAAAAGACGACAGCAAGAATGTATTCAGATACTAACAGCGGGTCAGTGACGATGAAAGTAAAGATGAAAACGAACATGAAAATGAGAACTAAAATGGAGGTCATGGTCGGCTACTGAATTTCTACTGCCTTGGCTGTGGAGGGGTGCCATGATATTAACGTAATTGGACTTAATCCTAGAGGATATGAAAAAGCGAATCCGAGTCTCAAACATCATAACCGGCTAGACTCGCATGGCCAATGATACGGACACGCAACTTGAAGTGGACCGGAATATGAAGTAGTTTTGATATTTGGAGTTTGAACTTTCGGGTTATTGTGTATATTAAATTCCTACAATAACTTGTCTATTCTGGGAATAGTTTTATACAAAAAGAGATATACTCTTGTGATGTATAGTACATTGAACTTCAGGACCAAAAAATTGATTTACAGATCTTCTAGACACCTATTTTATGTGACCGCACCGGAATCCGAAAGCGCGTGCGCTTAATTATGATATCCCAACAGAAAGGTGTCAAGAAGGAGAACTGAAACTAATCTAAACCCTAGTTTCGCCCTACAAAGAGCGTAAGAAATGTAATAAAGCAGAAGTAAACAAGAGCCAAGCAAACGAAAACTCGATCAAACCTTATTAGTAGCTTCCCAAATGTGCCCACCAGCGTAAACTTCTGCCTTCTCTGTCGCCCCATCATCCTTACCCTCAGTATTCCCACTCCCACTCTCCCCAGGCACTAGCCTCATCTTCCCACCTTCCAGGACCAACTTGAAGCTCTTCCAATCTGTGTTCTTCCACGCCGTTCCCAGCGATTCATCGTACTGACCCCAATCATCCGTCAAAAAATGCAAAAATCCACCATGCGACACGATAACGACATCCTCATCTTCGTTGAAGTTTTCGTATAGCCATTGTCTGGCGTATTCAGACCGTTCTGTAGCTTTATTCGCTGCGAAAATCTCTTTCTTGACAGGCCAGTAGGGTGCATCCCGCTCCACCATTGAGAAATCTAGCAATGAGATGTGCTCATACCCCTTCACCTGTGGGTTCTCATTATGATAATCCTGCAGCCAAGTATTCAATTCCGGTATCTGGCTGCCGATATCACACTCCCATTCGCCAGTCTCTTGGAAATACGGATTTGTGACAATTTTGAAAGACGGGTTCAAGGACGATAGACGGGATATGGCGGGATGAAACGATTCAAGGGTTGTTTGTATAGTTCTTTTGAGAGGGGAACAGATCACGGTTGTGAGGTTGGCGTGGTGGGGAAAGTTTGCTACGAGAGTTGCGCATTGTCTGTGGCCGAGAGGAGTGAGGTCCGGATCGCGGAGATGGTGTTGCCAATTGACGTTGTGGAACCCTTCGGCGTGGCCTGGACAAGTGTTGTGATGTCGTTAGCATTTGGCTTGCATTGGTGTGTAATGGGAGTAAGTCACTTACGAACGAGATAAATTGCTCTGGGAGGCATCTTTGTATATTATAGTAATTGTGGAGAGAGGCAATGCTACGGATATGGATAACTTGGGGGATTTTGATATGGGCAAGATTAGGGGATATGGGTGAGGGCGAGAAGCGGTGTATTTATATTTCGAGGAACAGATTCAAGTTTGTTTGAGGCGGATTGGACGCCCAAACAATTATGACTATTTTATTCGGCCGGTGGAGTTGCGGAAAGGCGAGATGTGCTGACACGTCAAAAGCACTGGAATGTTAGTGAAAACAGAGCAGGCTAGCAAGTTGATCGCACAATGCAAGTCAAGCTGCATCCACCAAGCTTGGGCGTGAGAGGTTGGCTAGAGACAAGCAAGCCGGGTTGTCGACGTCGATAGGCCAATCAGGGAACAGCTTCGACCGATTAGACGCATTGCCGAACCGCATCTTGGCATTCGAGATTTCAAGAAAAATGAAAAAAATAAATCCTACCAGGGGTGAAGTGTGGAGACTGTCGATAGTAACATTGTAGTGCTCCATCAGCGGCGTGCGAATAACTCCTGGTCATCGTGAGTCACGAATTCTGCCATTGCGCGGCTTACAACTCTGGCATTTGGCCGACGTGGAGAGAGTTCCGCTGCGGTTAGTGGTTTTATGGTTAATTTTTGTCAAATTTGACATACAAAAATTATACGAGCTAGTTGTGCTCGCCACTAACGCCGCCATGTTCATACATTTGACGGATGTTCAAGTTGACTCTTTTCCGTTTCATCCAACCGCTCCAGCGAATCATGTCTTCTGTGCCCGATTCTGCGCCTTCCGGTGCAGGCAGATCGGGCCATTGGGCCAGCTTTTCGGGACAGGTCTCTCCGATGACCTTTGGGACGCCATGCCAGGCCCATCGAGACTCGCCGCCCATCACCACCGCATCGCCGGAACGTATTCTAATGATTAACGTTTTAGAATCAAGCGGCGGAGGGGTAGGCGGAGGTTCTGCAACTGCTTTCTTCTTATTTGGTTTTCGTTGTTGGGCACTAGGTTTAGATTCTAGTGTCCGTGCTGTATCTGGGACTACAGGAGGAGGTGAAGCAGTTTCCTCTGATAGAGATATGAGAAATAGAGCATCGCAACCAATGCTGATAGATACTAGGTCCCTATCGGCTTCCTCGCTGACATCTCTGTGAGGCGAGAGGGTGTCACCTGGCGAATACGTGTTGCAAATGGCGGCTTCTGGTTCGATGGTTGGAAACTAGACAGCTACGAGTTAGAAGAGTTATGCTAACTTTACTATATATTGACTTACGATCCCGTGAACCAAGTCTCGAATATCCTGTGGAAACTGAACCGGCGGACCGTCAGGATACTCCTTAGCCGTCCAGTCGTATTGTCCACCCAATGTCATCCATCGAAGCTTCTTCTCCAGCACTTCTGTCACGTTGAGAGGTTTGTGTATCTCTGCATCTTTCGGAGGATAGGTAGTCGACCTTGGGAGATCGAAGAACGATTTGGGAGGATCTGGATAGGGGATGTGGTAGTGGAGATGGACATTTGTGAGATGTTCCTGATTCGCGAGATCTCGAAGAAGGAGTTTTGAGAGGAGTCTTTCTTGAACTTTTATCGAGAGTAGAGACGGTAATAATCTGAGACCTATATGAAACTTAAGTTAGAATATAAAATAACTATAGCATTTTGAAGATTGAAATACCAGGAAGGGCTGGATGTTCGTAGACCACGACTTCTTCCAAATCTTTCGGATTCACTTCTTGCTCAAGGAAAGAAGTATGGAGTTTGCTTAGAGTCTCTGGTGGTATTTTATCCACTATTCTTAAGGAATTGCTTAAGAAACCTGAAGTTCCAATATTCTGGAGATCCAAGATCTGAGATGCGACAGGGAGGAATTCGATTGGCAGCTTTTGGTAGTATTTTTGCAATTCCCGGACAGATCTGGGCGCTGTCGCATGAGCTTCTAGAGCGACATCCTTCGGCATGATTTCCGATTTCGAACTCTCCAAGCTTCGCTTCAAGTGTTGTCAAACTTCGCCGAGTGGATATTATATCAGGCTATGCCTGGCGGGATGAGGGATCGGTGGATCTATGGAGCCGTCATGGTTACAGGCTGGTGGGGTGGTTTGTGGGCTCGCAGCTGGTTGCTTCACATGTTGGCATGGGTACAGCTTGGTACAGCTTGGGCAACATCAAATTTTGGCTACGGTTAGCCTCTTATCGCGATGTGAACTCGAATCTTCGGGTGAGCCGAACACGAGTAGACAGATGGATACAAGGCCTAGCTAGGTTCCCGCCTAGTTGTGTATTATAGCATGGAGGATAAGAGCTGGCACGCGCGCGTGAAGAGAGTCGAGTCGTCAAGAGGGATGTTTCATAACTGGAAACGGTGCTGCCTTTGAAAGGTTGTTTATTTGTTTTGTTTGCGATACAAAGAAGAACAGTTCATTTCGTTCGTTTATTCGTTAGTTTGTTAGCTTGAAAAACAGCCCTCTCTTTCCTTCGCGCAGAGCTTGCGAAGTGGCGACGAAACTTCATTCGACTCGAAATCGAAATCGACACCGGACGCTTCCGAAACTGCCATCGATATACTCCAACAACCGATTTACATCTCGAGGGAAAGGCGAAGAGAGCTAGCTTGCTGGTTCCTGGAGTTTTCGACACGCAATTCGACTTGTGTATGACACTTTCGTTCCCACGTTACTATTCCGACGACGTGGGTTCCTTCGTGTGCGAGAGTGTGTTTGTGTTGGGCGGACGTCGGAATCCAACATCAAACAACACAATTGACTGCAGATCTGATCATCTTCAACGACCCCATCTATCAGACTATTTAGTATCATATATTCTTATTTTTACCTATATCATATAATAATAGTAAGTTTTATGCCATGATGTATATCATGGTGCTGTGATATGCATGTCATCATTAGGCTGTGGTTCGTTCTGCTGTTGCTATTGTGGTTCTTTCGAGCAGTTTTTACTGTAATCGAGTTTAAGCTACTTTGAGAATCGAAATGGCTGGAGAACTTCAAATTTGTGAAGCCATAGCTTGGTATCAATATCGCTATTGTTTGGCTCGGCTGTTTACATGTCTTGCTAGCGCTGCTGCTGTTGTTGCTGTTGTGAACTTTGGCTACCGGAAGAGCTCATGGGAGATTGATTGATCAGACGAAGTGATCTCGACGATTTAACATCAGCCAGATTGTGTTCATATCTCATTCTCCCCTTCTCTGTCTCTCAACCTCTGCTTACCATCTTCGTTCATCTTTACCCTCGCCATCATCTTGATCATTGCAGTTGTCTTGTTGCTCTTGCTCTTGCTCTTTCAACATAGACAATCCATAAAGACCACTCAAGCATACTCCTGCTTGGAATACCTCTCCAGTCTCTTTAGCTACCCTCTCCTCCGTTTCTTGATTATCTGTCTCCCGGCTCAAGTTGCAAGCAAGACCAAAACACAATAGAGCAACTGCCAGCTTCTATTCTATGTCCTTACTTTGAATTGAACATCAGAAGTCTTCAGTTGATCCGTCGCATCCTTGATATCGACAGAGTTTCTGTCTTTTCTGGATTACTCAATTCATATTTCTTCCATCTCTTCACAATCTCCCTTTGGTCCTGTTATTCCCGCATATCAACATGTTCGGTCGACGCCCTCCTGGTGGAGCCATACTAGGACGAGATGAGAGCCGTCCTTATCAGCCGCTTGGCCGCAACATATACGCCCAGCAAAATGCTTTTGCCCAAGCCGTCGCTAATAATAACAGAGGCCACATTGGTCTCGGTCTCTATAATCACCACAGATCTTCCAATTCTCCATCTTGGATCTCTTCCGTCTCCTCGTCTCCCGCCATGGAGAACTATCACAAGCTCGATAAAATTGGTGAAGGTAAGATCGCTTTAAATGGCCCACTCTGGAACTCGGAGATGGTATGCTAAAAAGTTTTATATAGGTACATATGGTGTGGTTTACAAAGCTTATGATCTTCGCAATGGCAATCGTCTTGTTGCCCTCAAGAAAATTCGTCTTGAACAAGAAGATGAAGGCGTTCCATCCACAGCAATTCGTGAGATCTCTCTCCTCAAAGAGATGAACGATCCGAACATTGTTAGACTTTACAACATTGTTCATGCCGATGGGCACAAGCTTTATCTCGTCTTTGAGTTCTGTGACTCGGATCTCAAAAAATATATGGAGACCATTCCGAAAGGGCAACCCCTCGACAAGACTATCGT
This sequence comes from Dactylellina drechsleri, assembly GCA_036971345.1. Classification (NCBI taxonomy): domain Eukaryota; kingdom Fungi; phylum Ascomycota; class Orbiliomycetes; order Orbiliales; family Orbiliaceae; genus Dactylellina; species Dactylellina drechsleri. Next base: position 84,472 of record JAJTUB010000045.1, read on the forward strand.
CAAGAAGTTCATGGCTCAGATTTGTGACGGTGTCCGATTTTGCCACTCTCGTCGTATCTTGCACCGCGACTTGAAGCCCCAGAATCTTCTCATCGACAAGGAAGGAAATCTCAAACTCGCAGATTTTGGCTTGGCCCGTGCCTTCGGCGTTCCACTCCGTACCTATACTCACGAGGTTTGTCCCTCCGCCTCGCACATTCATCTTGTCTTTGCTAAAAAATTATATAGGTCGTCACTCTATGGTACCGAGCCCCCGAGGTCTTGTTAGGTAGCAAGCAATACTCCACTGGCATCGACATCTGGTCAATCGGATGCATCTTTGCGGAGATGATTACCCGTCGCCCTCTCTTCCCAGGAGACTCTGAAATTGATGAAATTTTCAAGATCTTCCGGTAAGCCTTTTCTTCTAATGTTTGATAGTAGCTCCATATTAATATCTTCACGTAGTATTCTCGGAACACCAAACGAAGAAACATGGGCTGGTGTTACCTCTCTCCCGGACTACAAACCAACATTCCCACAATGGTCTGGCGGAGAGCTCACAAAGAGTGTCCCTAATCTCGAAACCCACGAGTATGATCTTCTCGAGCACATGCTCTCTTATGATCCAGCACTTCGCATTTCAGCCAAACGCGCCTGTCAACACGAATATTTCTTCCATCCAGACTTTGATCACCAGGGAGCCCCTTCCTTGGTCTATCGCGAATCCGATTAGTACAAGAATCGCAACACTCTGAAGCTCTGGACCGAATATTCCGAGGAAAAACGAAACATTCAACTTGATAAAATTTTGTTTGGGCTAGTATCTGAGGGGGCTACCCTTGTTCCTAACCCACGCCAAAATCGTTATATCACTAAGCAAATTGAGCGCCAAAAGCGAGAAGCCGAAGAAAAGGCGAAACCTCAATATACTGATACTCCTGTTACTACCTCCGACAAGAAGGACTTCTCGTTCAAATATGGAGGGGTTCCAACTTCGCCAATTCGTACTGAAAAACCTCGGAAGGGTCGAAAGCCTACCTGATCGGTCCTTTATTTTCTATATTAGCTGACTATTTTGATTGCCTTTTTATGTTTCTCTTTGTGTCTTTTTACTTTTGTGTTTGCTAGAATGCCGCGAGATCGCGAGCCCTGTTAATATTTTGCGATGCCGCCGCCACTCCTCTTTCCTTGCCTATTTGTTCCTCCTCTTGTTTACACAATGTCATTGTCATCATCGGAATGCTCGTGATGAATAGTCATTAGTCATGGCAATCAAGCTTTTATCTTAATTTTATATCATCGCCTATTGTTCTTAGATTCAAAATTTCACTGGCGATACTTACTTTACCGCCAAGCCTTTTCCTTTCCTAAGCTTACTAAAAATACCTTTTTATTTGCTCAGGCTTCAACAAGATTTAATGTATTATGGCTTACAGAGCGAGGAAAGTATAAGTATGAATTCATATAGTAGAAACCTCAGATTATCAAATGATCGCCAGCATTACACAGAAATATCAAGCTGAGAATTTGAATTTATTCCAAAGAAGAAAAGTCCAGTTCGAAGTATCAGCTATCCACCTTTTTAATTTTCATTTTACCATTTTACCCTTATTATTGAATTTTATCCCGTTGGATTTCTAGGGTACCTAGGGTATGGAGGGTACCTAGGGTATGGAGGGTACCTAGGGTAAGCGGCGCGACTGAGACTAGGGTAAATCCTGTCCGTATTGAAGTCTGTTTCGGGTGCTTCACTGCGAACAACAGACTCAGATTCGAGTTCCCCGTTTTCAGGCTTAAGATCGAGGACCGAGCGAAAGTATTTAGATGCTTCTTCGTCCAAGAGCCCTTCCGGTAAAGGCGTACCAGGATGAAACAGATCCGCTTCCTCCACGGGATAAAAATTCAAGAATTGTCCAAGATCAACTGGCGCTTCCTCGGGCTCCTTGTGACTAGCATTTAAGAATGATTCAAAATCATATTTCTCCATATCCCTAGGCTCAAAATTTGCGACTCGTCCAAAATCAGACCTCCTTTCCCCAAGACCGTCAAGTTCAGGAGTTAACAATTCTTCCAAATCAAAATCCGATACTTTTAGAGTTTTGGCCTGAGCACTAAACAATGATTCGAAAAGGTCAATATCTTTTAACAGGCCAATGGAGCTTGAGCTAGAGCCTGGAAGCGGTAAGGATGGCTCTTTGATAGGGCATTTTGGAGCTCCATGACCGTACATGCTTGAGACCTCGCTTTTTTGCCTCCCCGCTCCTCGAACCCTCCTCTTCACTTGGACTTTCTCGTGATATGAAACTTCGTGGTTCCTAAGACTCGCAGCCGAATTAAATGGTGGGAATTGGCATCCTGGATATAGGCATTTAAGATTCTGGGTGTGTGTGGCTTCATGCTCAAGCCTACTTTGGTTATTTTCAAAGCCGGCGGTAGCTCTCGTGCAGGACGGAAAACGGCATGTATAGGCAGAGGAAGAAAAGTTTGCATGGAATAGGGATATTTCTTCCCTAGTAACACCAGAGAGATCGTGTACTTGAAGAAGAGACTCGATGGTCTGTTGATAGTTCACGAAGACGTCGGAAAGCCCTTGGATCGGTATCAGTTCTGTGCAATCCATAGTTTCAGCGTTTAATTGTAGCCCGAAGAGTGGAAGCTTGAACATTAAATATACCTTTTTTCTGAGCAACGATTCCAAGGGTTTTACCAAGCCGGGCTGCGAGAGCTGCTTTGGCGCCTAAGTACAATCCCCTATAATCCTTCCAAAGGTAAAGATCTTCTTTATTGTCGATATCTTGGTGAAAGGCCTCGTCGGAAACCTTATACACGCTCTCTAATTTGGTGGAAAATTCTTTGGCTGCTATTACGAGAGGTGTATCGCCGCTGAGGTGGCCGGACGTCTTGACAAATTCTATGATCAAGTCAACCCAATACCTATCGGCATAGGTGTAGAAACCGAAAACTCCTCTAAGAACTCGTCGGCGGCGACTTGATTCAGAGTAATCAGGATCGAAAACGTGCAAGCCAGACAGAAGACATGTAACAGACGAAACACATTGTTCATGAATCGCAATCTCTTTCGTAATGGGCACTGGACAGTCGGCGGATTGGAGATATCTAGAAGACTTATAAGTAATCTGTTTCAAATTAAGAACTTGGGTGTATTCCATACTCCTTTACGGATCCGTGGATGAATGCAAAAGTAGAATCGCCACGCTTTTCGATGACTGGCGCACACATATCGAAAATGAATTGTGGCGCAATTACTTCGATGTCACGGTTTCCAGCGCTAAAAGAGAGAGCTGACTGGAGTTCGACTTTTCGTAACGGCCGCTTTGCAAATGCTATCCAACCTAGTATTTCCGCGAGCCGTTTTTTCGAACGCATATCGAAGCCGCCAATGATGTTCAAAAACATCCTTTCGTAGCTAAAAATGATATTTTGAGTGATACGAGAGCGCAAACTGTAGGGGGACGGGAGGCTTACAACTTGGATAACTCGCGGGGTAAGGTCTTGATAGCAGCGGTAATCTCTTCCCGCTTATAGAACATATTGCTCGCAACATAGTCAAGGACCAACCGCGCCCATAGAAACATGCCTGTACAGCAGTTAGCGAAAATATAGGAATGAGTAGACGAAGGACTATACCGTCCGCTTTTATAGCGATGCTTCGGCTGATGTCTACTAAATCTGATTCTTGGAGTCCAAGCTGAAACCACTTGGGTCCATTGACTTTCAAGCGTCCATTGGCGTAAATCGAAATCGCATCCTCTAGATACGCCTTTTGATCCGTTAATGTAATGGTGCTTTTCTTACCAAGAAGTTTCTCGAGCAGTGGTGTAGTTCGAGACGAAACGAGAATCTTGCAAACCCCGCCATTTACCCGAGCACCACTGGAAACTTTGGCCATAATATTGAACAGACGTCGCTGCTTGTCAAGATCAAGGTCCTCTATTCCATCTAGGACGATGTGAATTGCATGGGTTTGACTGGGAGCACCTAGAACTGTATTGGCAGCTAACAGGAACAACTGCTCCAAAAGTGGAACACTCGCCATCTTTTTTCCAACAACATATTCCCGACAGATGTGCTCGATCAGGTCATCACTGCAATGAAGGAGCTGGAAAATGAGCCACCGCAGAATATTGTCATACTGAGTTGACGATGCGTGCGTGCACGAGCAAAAGTGGGTGACAACTAGCGGGTTTTGGATTGATTTTCGCAAAAAGTTGACCAGCTGTCCAGCGAGCACGCTCTTCCCAGAACCCGGGGATCCTTGAAGCCAAACAAAATGAGTATCTGGCTGGGCTCGGAGCCAAGAGGCAATAATGGGGGTTTTCAAGATCCAGCCGCACGTCCCATCGTATTCGGCTCCTTCGATGGAAATTTTGTCCAAAATGACTGCTTGGTCCGTATCGTCAAACTTGAGCCACGTTGCGATAGCCCTAAGCTGACTGGCGCTCTGTTCTTGTTCCTCTCGAGCGAGCCTTACTAAACTCTCCTGCCTTAGGGCTTCCAAATTTTGGCGTGCCATTTGCGCTTCGGCCATGTGATACACATCGGCTTCCTTTTCGATCTGATCCTCGAGTCGTTTCATATCATCTAAAATATTACCGAACCGTCGCTGGAAGCGGCCCCATGAGGAGATGAAAAGAACCTTCCAACCTATTGATGCAGTCGCTGAGTTAATATTGTGTACTTGAGAATTTTCCAACTATGTAACCGGCATCACCTACAGCTCCTTCGAACAAAGCCATAAGCCAGTTTATGAAACCGCACAATGTTGGCGTAATATCCAGCTAGGGTTTGCTGGAAGTCGGTGTTTCCGCTAAATATCTGACCCAACAATCGAAACCTCGTCAAACATTCCCCAATTTTTGAATACGCTTTGATAATATGTTCGAACGCATCCATATAATCCGAGGAAACCTACCGAGTACAATTTTAGCAATTCAGAGAGGTACCGACCTGCTGACAAGGTCCACTTACCTTTAAAATCAATTTTACAGGAGCCCAGAGCCAGCTCAGATACGGAGTTCCATTGCAAAGAACTTCGATTATGCTTGAGTAGTAGCCGAGCCCAGAGAAGAGAGGCTCGAGCCGCCGCATATTTCGTAAAGAAGACCGTTTGGCGAGCTGATTTTCAATATCTAAGGCGGCTTTTTGGACGTCCTGGAGGGTCACATCCTTTAGCTCCCTCAAATCGGCAGGGGAAATCGCTTTCTCTAGATCTTCAAAAGCGATACGAATGGTCCGCTTAGCAGCTTCTATGGCTGGATTTCGTTTCCCCAAAGGCATCCTTGCGAGGACTAAAGGCCTTGCGTTGTCGCGAGTTTCGAGACCAGCGATAACCGAAAGATCTTAAAGAGACAACGCTTTGTGTAAAAACGGAGAGAAAAAGCGAAATTGTGGAGAGGAAGTAGTTGAACTTTGTCGGGTAGATACCTAAGTATATATTCCGATACCATTTCATGTCATGGCAGGAAACAGTAAATCTTACTGACTCGTTTTATTTGGTGACCAAAGTAGCATCCATCTATCTCCTCGAGACCAGATCGAGCTGCGCAAACACACTTCTGCAAGCTTGCTGCTGTGCCACGGCATGCCACGCTTTCTATTGGTTGGCTCAACGCAAAAATGTGAGGGAGAGATATCGAGATACACGCCGAAAATTTGCTCCAGCCTCACGAGGCTGCGAGGAGAAATCGAAGGCAGACAGCAGATTTCTGCTGCTCCAAGATTTTCGGCCATAGAAGAGCACTTCGGAAGAAAAGGGGGGTTTTTAACGTGCACAATTTGGTTAAAAGTTTAAATCGCGAAGCCTAGCTCTCGCTCTCAACCTAGATCGCGTCGATATTACCAGATAGTCTCATTTTTCGAATTTCTAGACATGGCGGACTACAGTCGTAGCTACATTGACCCTCCTCCGGCGAAACGCCAGCGCTTGGAGTCTACTAGTGCGGCAACCCAAGAGATCTCACCAATAAGCCATGGAGCAAGTTATGGTCAAGTTTACATTGAGACTGCAAACGGTCTCCAAGGCCAGGCCAACGATACGATCTGCTTTGGCATGGTACGTCACTTCTGCTCGGTGCGGTCGCACTAAGCTCACACGGATGATATGTGAATATAGATTCTGGGTATACAAGGGGAGTGCAGCTTTCAGACGGCAAATCGTCCGAACTTTGGTCCCTCGCCCCTCTCTATTACCTTCAATAGTGCAAAAGCTTTTAGCTCAGCGGTTCACACAAGTTTGCACGGGACTATTTGTTCAGATGAACACGTAGGGATGCTTGAAGACATCTTGGATGAGCCATCTCTGCAGCTTCAAGCTATGTGTAGCTTTGAAGAAAAAAGCACTGGAAATAAGAAAAGGACTAAATACATACCTCTGCATACTCCTTGTTCCATTTCCATAATTCTCTACGGACCTGCTGATCTCCTGGAAGAGATTGGCGAATTTTTCCAAAGTTACGAAATATTTCTGCAGGACCCTCAAGCATGCAACTTTAATGTCAAATACTGCAATCCCCATCGTCTTTCTGCCAAAGACCTGACACTATGCCCTATGACATTTGAGTTAGGACAACATGGAGTCCTGCCAGGGAGCTTTACTTGGGAAGAAGTGCCCCAACAGCCGGATCTTCTAGCTACTATCCTCAATTCCGACGCAGATTTGGCGGAGGCAACCCAACCGAGTATAATCCAAACTTGTCTCGAGCGGTAAAAACGCTACTGATCCAAGCACATAGCCATGTTTGCCATGCTAATTGAACCTGCAGCCACCAAAAGCAAGCTCTCAACTTCATGCTTCAAAGAGAGCACGGGTGGAGTTTTGATGGTCAACGGCAGGATATCTGGGATTATCACAGGGCCGGTGAAGACTATATGTGCGTTTTCAAGTCAACCATCTGCAAATGTACAATATCTAACATAGAGCTATAGTTATATCAACAGAATCTCCGGTAGCATTCAGATGGAGCCACCTAGGCAGTTCCGTGGAGGTATTATCGCGGATCCCATGGGGCTTGGGAAAACGTTGTCAATGATAGCTCTCGTCGCAACTGACTTGCCTGGATATCATGGCCAATACTTGGTCAAGAGAGAAGAAATTGATAATTGCCAAAACACCCAGAGTGCGGCGACATTGATTGTTGTTCCCTCTCCACGTATGCTTTTGCCCTGTGTTCAACATTTTAAAATATTTTGTTCAGACATGCTGACAGGACTAAAGTTCTGGATACTTGGGAGGAGCAGCTTCAGCAGTAAGGCCACGTGTAAGATATTCAAGTTTTTTCGTAGTTAACTATGTTTCGCCAGACACGTCTTTCCGTCACAAATGTCCTGGATACGGCATCATGGAAAATCGAGACTCGGCCACATTTCCGAATTAGCGCATTTCCATGTGGTATTAACCAGTTACCATACGATTTTGGCGGAATGGCGGAACACCACCCAAGCTAAAAGATCAATTCTTTTCTCAACTCAATGGAGACGTGTGATTCTTGATGAAGGTGAGCAACTACTGTGGAACCCATTTCTATTTATCAAAACTAACTATCAAGCGCACATCATTCGCAATCCTGGAACGAGGATCGCGAAAGCGATTTGTGACCTCTCTGCTATTTCTCGATGGGCAGTAACAGGAACTCCAGTCCAAAATCGCCTGGGAGATCTTGCCGCTCTACTAAAGTTTCTTCAGGCCTATCCCTACTGTGATGTAAAGGACTTTGAGGCGGACATTACTCATCTATGGAAAATGGGCCAAGGAGAGGAGGCTGTCTCTAGGCTCAAGAGGCTTTGTGGGTGTCTGCTATTGCGAAGGTCTAAAGAAACCATTAATCTTCCTCGGAGGTTAGATGTCAGATGTGAGGTCGAGTTTAACGCGGATGAACGAAGACTTTATGACCAAATTAAAGACCAGGCCGTGTTGCAGATTAGAGAAGCAGGTATTGAAAACGCGCACGCTCCAGCATCTATGGCATTCGTCAACTTCATTCAGAAGATCAACTCTCTAAGGATAATCTGCAACATGGGACTCTACTATCCGACACGTCATGACGAGCAGAAATATCGTGCAGCAACCTTGTGGACGGAACTTGCGCAACAAGCATTTAACTTTCAGTGCGAGGCAGGGTCGATTACGTGCCACCAGTGCTCGTCAACATTAGATATATCGGAGCTACTCCTCAGTGAGGCGGAAAGTCAAGCCCAACCTCAGTTTTCGGAATGCCTACTTTTTTTCTGTTCTGAATGCGGCCAGAGGCCAGTAACCTGTGGGCATCGGCCGCCACATCCTATAGCTTTTGTTTCCACCGATCGTATGGTCCAAGAGGACGCAATGATCCCCATATCGCTAGGAGTCCATCAAGTGATGCCACCCAAAACGCCCACGCTCCCGCTGCCTCCGAAAGTGAAAGCTCTCATCTCACAATTAACCAAGCACCCGTCAAATACCAAAAGGTGAGACGTGAATTGCGATATTGCTTCGTCAGACGAAGCATCCCACATACGTAAATGCTAATAAAAAAGTAATTCTTCAGTGTTGTCTTTTCAACATGGCAAATGACTCTAGATATTGTTGAAGGCGGTTTGAATGATGCCGGGATTAAATTCGAACGATTTGACGGGAAAGTCCCCCAAAAAGACCGACAAGCTGTCATTAACCGATTTCGAGGGGATCCGTCTGTTAGAGTCCTCATGCTTACGCTCTCCTGTGGCGCTGTTGGGTAAGTTCACGTTTACTTCGAGATTATGAATTTCAGTTCCATACTAATTGGCTTTTCCAGGTTAACGTTGACTGAGGCTTCCTACGCCTACCTTCTGGAACCTCATTGGTATACCCTTTCCTAGGCGTTTTAGTAGGTAGTATCTAATGCTGACACTATTCATAGGAACCCAACGATTGAAGAACAAGCTTTGGCTAGAATATATAGGATTGGCCAGAAAAATGAAGTGACAACCATTCGCTTTTTTGTGCGAGATACGTTCGAGGAGGTAAGCACTCTTTGTCCAGTCATACAACTCTATAGGTTAGCTGACTCATACATTCTACAGAGAGTGCAAGAAATCCAACAATCCAAGAAGGATCTTGAAAGCTTGTTGTTCTCATCAACGGATGCAGGCCGGACTGGAATTAACCTTGCTGAGCGCTTGGATGTTAGTGGCCTCTTCTCAACATACCAGACCTCTGAAGCTGACCTACTAATAACTTCACAGAGGCTTTGTAGTTTGCTATGAGTGGGTGCGGGATCCTACCCGTAAAAAGGAACTTCGAGTCTTCTTATGATACCTGCACCACCGAACGCGAAATGTGAAATTTTCAAGGAGGTGCAGTGTTGCTCGGGTTGGTTTTTAGATTGCTGGCTGTTCTTGGTTATGCCGCCTAGTCTCGTCTTACGACTGGTCGTTTCAATGTCCCCATACAAGCCGGCGCTTTTGGTCAGTTTCAGGTCAACTTTGTGACCCACCTCGATTCGGCAGGTGTGGGAGGTGTTCGGGTAGCTGTCACGAGTGCCCAAAAGATACTCGGCAGCTGACTGAAGAAGTCACAAAAGCACATATATCGTTGCATAATCACCAGATATTAAAATTCATATTTTTTTATTAATTCCGACTTAGTCTAATAGAGCCCTCAGCTCTCCAGGTAGAAAGCTAAAGAATCTTTTTTCGTCTCTCTTCGCGCATTCCTTGTAATGGTATAATAATATTTCACGAATGATACAGAAGCATCGAATGGGTAGGAAGGATTAATTTGGAGCATAGGTGCAAGAAACCGAAAATGCGAATTCTGGCTTAACTTGAACTCGAATTTGAGCTTGGCTCCGGCCTCCGGTGTTACAGAAACCCATATTCAAACTATCAGAACAATGTTCTGGGCTATCTCGCAATTGAAAAGATATCCACAACTGTTTGTTCAACTGGGAACCTCTGCTCATCTAATTCTTGCTGGTCTCGGTTCTTGCCCTACCTTGGACACTTGGATGCCATGATTACCTGTTCTCTCCGCCCCCTTCGCTTCGGCCCAATCTCCCCACTAGCTCGCTTCGCGCCTACCGGGAACCCGCAAGGTGTTTCATATCTTTAGCAAAGAAATAAATATATATAAAGTGACATCAAATCGTTCTAAACTATCACAGCCATTCGAACTTTCTCAGCTAAATTTGTAGAGCTGTATTAGCTAGGGCATTTTAACCTCATAGCTATTGGTATCTAGATCTCTCAACTAATACGGGTGGAATAAAAGTTCAAAAGACGTTGCAATGTGTGTTCATCGGATTTCAAAGGCTTGCACTTTACCGAATGCCATACGAGTGCATCTCCTGCGCCTTCTACCCTCGACTCCCGTCATACCTTGGTTACACTGTCCATCTACAAAAGACGTTAACTCAGCCAACTAGCGACTGATCGTACAACTTGTTCTACGAAATCTCGGCTCCAACAGCCTTATGGAGAATTAGAAAACCCTGGCTGAAACGTGGTTGGCCGGCTCGCGCCCCAATCCCGAGCTCGGCGAGAGGGATGGATATCAAGCTTTTGACTTTAAAAATGGCTAGGTATTTTCAATTTATGATTCGTCAGGCTTAGCCTCGAAACTAGGGGATAAGAGACCGAAAAATGGCACCATTCCAAGAAGTTCTAGAAACATAAAAACATATCTCACAAATAAATATCTCAATATCTTGACCCCAACAGTTCACCTCGTTAGCAGGTCTAAAACCCAGGTTTGGGAGATTAAATCAATAGATAGATCAACTAATTTGAGTACATCATAGGGCTGCAATCTCAGAGTCTACCTTAAATACTCCTTTTTTCTCTCCAGGGTATAACGATATGTTGAACATCGCTATAAGGATTAAATAGAGGGAGTATGATATTCATAAGTAAAAGATTTATAGCCAATAGCGACATCTTACTACGGCACCGTTGCTACTTTTGAACCTTATCTATTGAAGAGTGTTATCAGTACCGCAGGGATAGATAGGGTTATAAATTCGCGATAACGATATCAGTGGGTGGTGGATAGTTCAGGCACAGGAAAATCATTGTCATTCTTTCTAACAGATACATTCGTAATAGTAATTATCCTTCTATTATAGTAAACGAAAACATAAATATATATTCACATTATGCCCTGTAGTTATATGTTACATCCATCCATGGATCTAGAGTAACGTAACAGGGGTATATACCCAGGCACATTTGGTCTCGGTCGCGGCACATCGGCATTCTTATGTCAGACGGAATTTTCGGATGCATACTCCTCTCAACCCCGGAATTCAGTAACGTTATAACAGAAAACATATTTTTTAAGAATGATACTCCTGGAACGTGGCTCTAGTATATTCTTATAAATAGTCTCGATATCTGCCACGTTGTCATCAGAATATTCTTGTCATCGTACCCCTACCGCCTTTTTGTTTGAATAATTAGAAAGCTACGCAAACCTAAAAATGAAGCCAGTTTACCTTGCGATCTCCTTGCTCGCGGCAACAGCGACTGCTCTACCCGCTACTTTTGAGAGTGGTTTGAGCAAACTTAGCGCGCGTAACTGTTTGGTTATACCTGGTAAGCACGGCTTTAGAGCATAGGAAATAAATAGCACGATTCAACTCAATGCAATTCTGGTCACATTTCTTGCATAAAGAAACGTTAGCTAACTGGAATATTGTTTAAAAATAATACAGTGGATTGCTCTACCGATAAGCAATGCCAAGTATGCGGTAACAAGCTCGTTTGCGTCAAAGCGAATCCAACCGATGCGCGTGGTCTCTGCGAGCCACCATCTTAAACTGCTTTGCCTAAAATAGGTAGCATATAAAGAGTATGAGATCCATTCCAACTTTGATAATTGATATTATAACTGACTGAAAACGCAGAGAGAAGCCTTTATACCTCGTACAATTCCTAAATGCCCGTGTTACCAGATGAAAATTGTTCAATATATTCGGACTGTTGTATTGGGATTTTCATACCAAAAGTAATCAAGGGGCTAGGTATCTAAGGCGGCTGGCCATCTTAGTATAAAGAGCCTACGTTTAAAAATACCTTGGATTCTTCGCATTTTAAATAATTTTGTCGATAGCTAGAGACATAAAATAAATTCCGCCATCAATTTACCAGTACTTATAAACGTGTTGCTGCTTATCGTGCTTCCGCGAGTAAATACAAGCTATCGGTTATCTCGGCCTTTTGTTTCTCGTTGTTTCTCAAACTAATGTTAACCCTTCTACAATAAATCCAAGTAAAATACTCCAAAACTCCACGAAAAATCGTGTTATATTATTTTTTATATATTAATTATGTATTTGGACCAATGCATACTTTTGAAGAAGAAATGAAAATTATGCCAATACCAACTACCGCATCAGGCTTGATATTCAACTTAGCCCTGGTTTGGAATCGCGTAGCCGCCCTGGTCTCGCTTCCAGTGTGGGCCAGCGAAGGCAGGCTGGAAACGAGACCAATAGCCAAGCTGCCTATGAACTATCCAATAAAGAAGATTTATGCAGCTTGCAGCAAGCTAGAGGGTATACAACCAGACCGGTAATACCGTTGGTTGAATTTTTCGAAAAGGCACGGCTCGCATAATGTGCAAAGCGTCGATGAGGCCGTGGATAATAAATAAATACTTCCCTAATATTAAGGCACCCCAATGAAGGATGAACGTATTGCTGTTTCTTATTTCCGTTTCTGTTTGCGGGTGTTCTGTTTGTTTGATTAAGTGCAAAGCGAATATCAACATGCATTGTGTTAATGCCAGTGCGTTCTCCATGAACTAGATAGACAAATTATTGACCTAATGACCCGTGCCTTATTGGCTTAAGAGAAAGGCTACAGGCTATATATAGCTCTCAGGCTTTCTATACAAGGAGCTCATTTCGGGGTGGGCCTTTTTCTATGCTTCCAGTACTCTCGCACTTTTAGTGAAATCAAAATTATCGATTCAAATATCTACCCTTCCACAGTCTCTCTAGTATATTCTTTATCTGCTTGCCGTTCATAGGAGTTTAAAGAGATAAATCTGTAATTTTCGTCATCATGTGCGCCGAAAACTCAACACACCGGCGGAAATATTGAAGGACGATTTGGAAGGCAAGGCAGCATTAGGATACCTCGTCGAACGGTTCAATTGTCGCTTGGAAGAAAGGGCTGGGGGAGAACCTCAGATCTTGCAGACGACTTTTCAAAAAGAAATCAACGCTCTCCAAGAAGTTCAGAACACTTTTAATAAGAAACTAAAGGCCTTGGAGGACCAGATCAAAAGGCAACAAGCAATCGATCAGGATCTTAGCCACCGGCTTGCGACACAAGCTACGGCTATTGAAAAATTGGATCGCGATGTTGCAAGCGCCCTTCGAGATGCGGCTTCATTCATGGAGGAATCTCGAGATTCGGGAAAGAGAGATGAGTGCAAGCCTGAGATTCTCTCTCAGCTGAATGAATTAAGAGAGGAGATTAAAGAGATTCAAAAAACACAATTAATGCATTGCATCTATACTCACACATATGCTGCATTCCAGTTAGTTGAAGACAAACTGAAATATCGATGTCTTAGCAAGAATCTAAAGCCGTGAGATATATGGGATAATTCTTCTGATTTAGGTAAAATTTTGGTAAGTTTTACCCCAATTCTAAGAGTATGTATTGTTCTGATTAGTCTTATTATATTAACTTGTAGATTTAGTTTATACTTAGTACTAGTGTTAAGATTGATAAATTATAAGTACATATCTTGGGAGCGGAAATAAAACCCGGGTAAGCCCGGGAGTTTAAAGAAAGATACGGATTTTCGCATCGTAAAGCCTTCGAGGGGGACGAGATGTACAGCAAAATTATCCAGCTCACAGATCTGCTGTTTGGGGGGCTCTCCGGTTGGATTGAAGCAGATGAGCTGACAGCCTAGTCAATGAGTTGTGATGAATATTAAATTGTTTATAAATCTAAGCTTGTTTGATCCTACTAGCTAATAGTGTTAATATTTGTATATGTTGGCAATCAGTCAGCTTAGCTGTAGTTTTCATTGATATTCTGATAAAGCTAATATGGTGGTGGTTGTAATGGTAATGGTAATTACATGAGATGGTGCGCCGCCTTATGCAATTATTACTACAACCTTAACCCTGGGGTAGATACCGGGGGCGTGCCAAACCTCTCTCACCAAATGCCAAGAATGCACACTTAATTTTCGCACAAGCCTTCGTATGTAACCCTAATAATAGTGAGGCGCTGGACCAGCACATAGCCAACATTATAATATTTAAAATAGGAGCGAAAGCAAAAAAATTTCAACCATCCTTAATTGATAAGAAACTTTTGGATAGGTTGTTAGATCATCTGATAGAGTTGAGAAAACCCTTACATTATCAAACGAGGAGTTCCATTAGCAGGACTTGATCAATTTAATATTGTACAGATTTACAAAGATCTCGACCTACTGGTGTATTTCGAATCAACTAAAAGCTTTAAAAGGCTAGCAATTTATTGTATTCTTGATCTCATTTGCTTCTGCACAACGCTTTATTGTATTCGTTGTATTCTACAAAGTTGTTAATACTTATCTATTCTATTAACGTATTCACCCCAGAAGTGAAACAGGGTGGGAAGTGAAACAGCAAAAACAACAACATGTATTTCACCAGCAAAAAACGCGTCGATTCCAACCAGCTATTTATCACTTAAGAATACGCTCAAAACACCATCAATTTGAGCAGTTTTAAAGACTACTGTCTAGAACTACTATTCAGCTTTCCATACATCCACTTTATAAGCCGATCCGGTTAATGTTGACAGATTGAGACGAATTGTTAGGTGTGGGGTTGGTGTATATTTTGTCAAAACTAGACGTGTTTGATAGCAAATTAAACCATGGTTTTCGGTGATGTAGTCTTAATAACTATTGCATGTGTTATATTGATAGATGTCGTCGTAATAGTGGTATCGAGACCAGTGGTGGTGGTAGTGGTGGTGGTGGTGACAGCGGTGAAAGTTGTTTGTGTGATGACGATGCAGATGATTGAAAATGTGTGGTGAAGTCTATACAAAAATCTGGCTTGTTTGTTGTGATTCACTTCTAGGGATGTCTCACTTCTAGCCAGAAGTCGTTAAGTGGTAATATGTAAAATCGATTCAAGATATACTATATCTGTGGCAGCGACTGGTTGGGATGTGTTGCGCTGACGTCGAGACCGAATGGCTCTGGAACAAACTGATATCTTCTAGTTACCGAGTATGTTTCGAATTCACGAAATTCGCTTCGTCGGGACAGCCAGACAGGAGGCCCACATGTTGATGTCGCTCGCCGATTGGCCAGAGGCCTTCCAAACATTGCGTTGACGGTCACCCCTGCAACCCTTCTTGGATTGGTGAGATATGAGAGGCTCGAAAATGGTGGATAACATCACAAAAGCCTCCAAAGATTCGGATCTAGAATATTATCCGACCGAGATAACCGCAACTTTTGGAAGGCATTCCAGCAAGGATTCGTAAGGAAGACCGAAAGGCGGTCAGGGGCTTGCCTCTCACAGGAAGCACTGTATACTCTCCCGCACAGTAACAGTCTCTGAGATATACACATACGGTACCTCTCCCGTCTCGTTGACTAGCCGCGAAGCCCAAAGTACATGTACCTCCGCAGACTGTAGCTGCGTGGCTGGTCGGCAGGGCTCTAGCTTTTGCGATAATGACAGGATCGTCCATCCGTGTCCATCACCGGCGAGGGTTATATTCAGGCCCTGATTTCGAAACCGAAATTCTATCAGTATCCGCTCGCCGGTCGAGCTGCGAGCCTCTGAGCCTCACATGATAACTTATTGGGCAAAGATAATACTCTCGATGCCAATTGTTCTGCGGAAGAAGAATAGGAATTCAAGTGAAATGAATGTTCGTGATAAGGCTTGCCCACAGAATTATTATATATAACCATCGAAAATATCACTGGAAAATCAGATTATAAGTTCTAAGAATATCAGCATATCAAAATCTAAGAATCTCTCAGATACGAGACATTTATTAATTCACATCAGATCAAACAGAGTTATAATTAATTAACTAAATTTATAAACCAAGATGGAGCAATTGCTTCCCTGCCTCCCGAGTTCCTACCTCGGGCTGATATCCTGCAATGGTAAGGACAAGCTATATCCTCTCCACCTTAAGACCTTTTTGGAAAAAGTTTCCCATGATAAAGCTGCTGTAGAATAATTCACACACTCTACTGTCCAGCGGAAACCACCGGCAAAAGCAAGTTTTAAGTCAAATTATACACTCCCACCGGAGCCCCAGCTGTTATCGCAGTCGAGCGGTTGGAGCTGGAGGGCCGCCGACACACCAATGAAAGTCGTGCTTGCAGGGCTCATTTCTGACCCACTGGAGTTCTCAAGCGAACAACATTTTCTCTATCCGCTCACACTGGCGTTATCGCTCGCTAGGGTTACCCACGCTGCAGTGCTAGTCTAGGCACCATGACCACCTGCAACTCGGACGCAACTCGAAAATCCCCCCGCCTCTTGTCTCACTTCTATTTCTCGCCGCGGCACGTTTACCCATAGCTTGAATACACAGCTTGAAGCTTTGCAAAGGAAAGAAACGAGAAGACGAAGAAAATAGATTGCTTGAAACATTTTTCTGGTATAAATTGATGGAAGATATCCCCTCTGTTCTGATCGTTTCCCTTGGTTATCTACATCTATTGATCAGCTAGTTGTTCTCAAGCCTTTGCCTATGCTGCCAAGAATCGAGACCAACACCGCTTTATCCTCATCATTAATATTCTGTCTGTCTGTCACCTCATATTCCTTTTAACTCTTTTGTTCACAAGCCAAATCCTCAGATATATCTGAAACCCTACGCATATTCAAGTAATGTAATTGATTTATATAGTTATCTTATTTTTCAAACATTTGTCTTTCAATATATAACCCCGATGAGCAGTGCTCTCAAGGACCTCTCAAAGGGTCTCACGTAGACACTTCCAAGCCATGCATGCAGTCGGTGCTGGTTCCCAATGGAACCCGACTTTCTCTCTTCTCGAGCGTGTTAATCAAATCGATTCGTACGTCATCATATAAACACTCTGAATTTTATATATAAATGCGAAAAGAAAAAAATTTGACCCAGTCAGGCTGATACTAAAGACCGCAACAGCTGGCCGTACATGGTCAAAGACCCAGTCCACTACAAAAAGACAATCTCCGATTACTACTACTTTATGGTTGACGGCTACCGCCGCCCATTCAGCTACGTACACCGTGCGACCATCGAGCGAAGATATTGGCCCGAGTTCTGGTCCATCGACCACACGGCCCGAACCCTCATCCTAAAGGGCGGCAATGATTTCCAAACTCGTTCCGCTCGTATCCACGAGACCTTTGCCCTCTGGGCGGCCGCCCAACGCTCGCCGGAGACGGCAACAAGGAACCCCGCGAGGAAGAGCTAATGGCCTTGCTCTACCCGGATACCTTTGAACACGTCCTGGACATGGACAGGACAATGATCGATGACTTGGGCGCGATCAACAAGGCCGTCCACCTCGTCGCATACGTCAACACGACCGAGGGTATAAAATTCTAGACCCCGCGCCGAGCGATGACTAGACGAGCCTTCCCCGGCAAGCTAGACAACACCGTCGCGGGATGCATCAGATCCGGCGAATCGCCTCTAGACTGAGTTGTGCGGGAAGCAGCGGAAGAAGCTTCCTTCCCTGCCGAGTTTACGAGAAAGAACGCTCACTCGATCAGTACAGTCACGTACTCGCTGGGTACGGACATCACGAACACCAAACCGGACTTCTTCAGCCATCTCCTGTACGTCTACATTATGGATGTCGGGGGCGAGGTGGTGCCGAAGCCGTTCGACGGGGAGGCGGAGAATTACACCCTCATGTCGGTGGATGAGGTCACCAAGGCGCTCGCTAACGATGAGTTCAAGTCGCGGTTGGTGATGACTTGGACGGCT
Organism: Dactylellina drechsleri; assembly: GCA_036971345.1. Taxonomy (NCBI): domain Eukaryota; kingdom Fungi; phylum Ascomycota; class Orbiliomycetes; order Orbiliales; family Orbiliaceae; genus Dactylellina; species Dactylellina drechsleri. Next base: position 102,409 of record JAJTUB010000045.1, read on the forward strand.
ATCTTTATCCATTTGGGTATTATCAGTCCAGAGCGCGAAAAGAATTATACGGAGTTGTGTACGAGGATACACCGTAGACCTGAGATTATCACATTGGATAGCCTTCTCTAAGTATTTTATATAATTGTTTATCTGAGGTTCAGTGACGTCTAGTTACATTATAGTTTTGCAGTTATGAATCTCAACACTATACTATTTAATAATTACCATGCATAGGCGTACACTGGTTTAAGTAGTATTCACACCACCATGTCGTAAAGAAAATAGGTTCGCGTTTTTGGGGTGTGGTTATACTGATACCCATATGGATCTAGGGAGTCTCATGTCGCTAGGTAGGGTTGACCCGGGTCTGAATTATCGCGCGGTACAAATTTTCCAGTTGACGAGAGGAAACACGTTTCTCGTCGCGGCTCGGCCGCTGTTCAGAAACCTGAGATTGAGGTGGAGAAAACCGTTTATAGATTCGGTTGCCAAATCATGGCTGTTGTAATGGCGAATTGGCAGCCTTCGTCTTTGCAGTGCATCCCTTCTTTCCATTGGCTGCCTTTGCTCATGTGGAAGGGATTGCATTTTCTGATTTCCTGGAACCCGTGTCGCTCGTAAAGGCTCTTGCCAACTCGAGATGCTTGAAGAGCGCAAGGCAAACCTTTGTTTCCAGCGATATCGAGGCCCCATTTCAATAGTTTGCTACCAACACCCATATTTTGATACGCGGGATCAACTGCAACCATGTTTAACTTAAAATAAAGAGAAAAGTTTGGAAGAGCAGCTAAATCCTGGTCAATCAAATTGGATTGCTCCGTCGTTAAATCGACGGCTGGTTCCCAGTACGCTGTGGTTGGGAAGAGAAATGAGATGACATGTTGGTGGAGATCGAATAAAGTACGTTCACAACCTGCAAGACCATTTCATCGTTAATCGCTTTTTTGTACAGTTCATCTTCTTTTCGGTCTATATCGAGCATTGAAATTAGATATCTACCAAGATTAACTTGGAGCAAATTCCAAACACGAATTTGATATGATTGAAACAGTTTTCAACTAGCGATAAGAATAAATCCGACCTACCTTGCAAGAAGGTATCCCTCTCCGCTGCCACTGCCTGTTTCCCTTCTCCAATCAGTTGCCAAGTAGCGTAGCCAACTGGGGTTTCTATTCCACCCTTTTCGAGAAATGCGACAACGACCCAAGCAGTTGGATCCAACAATTCTGCACCAAGAAATTGCCAAAATATACCTCGAATAGAAGACGCGCATAGTGCTTCTCCTTGTTTCGAGAGCTCCCAATTGGTTGTTTCGTCAGTCGCAAAGGCCGCAGTTACGATATCGAGAAGGCGGTTTGTAAGCATGCTTGAAGCGGTGCGTTGGGCTACGACTCTGACATTGATTTTTGTGTCGTTGGACTTGCCCGCCATGGTTAAATGAAGCATTTGTGAGTTGATGATCGATGAGCTAGCTTTCAGTCCTTCCAAACATGAAGAAAATATTCTTTTCGAGGATGACGAGAGTGGGAACACTGCCCGACCATAAAATCCGCTCATGCGCCGTGACTGAAAGAGGAGTTGAAACTAGAAAGAGCTGAATGTCGAAAGAGGAATTTGATTCCGAGCCTCAGCTAACTCAACCAATCGTGAATCCAGGCTTCTGCAGATACAATTGGCCGCAAAGGCTTATCACATACATTATTTTTTGATATATTTCCGCAAACTAGACCCATCTCGGGTAGATTGGTGCAGAAACAAGTTTTCAGTCGTCACAATTCTCCGAATCTTGCAGCTGGATCTTCGGGACGGCTCGCTCAGGTTCACCGCCAAGACTCGCTCGAGTTTGCCCGTGATTTATGCACCAGCTCGGCGAAAAAGGATTGCTTTATTCAACGAATCTCAAGCTGTCTGTACCTTCGGAGAGTTCCGCTGCTTCGAGCTTCCTGGTCCTGTTATTCAAACAAATAATTGTGATAGATCTCTACTCCGCATTCCACTTTACTCTCCACCAATAGAATCCGTTTAATCAAGCAAGCATTTTCAACATCCCGCACTGCCGTGAGATGTGATTGTCCTTGGGACTCGCAGATCCTTTATGTGATTAACCTTTGCATTGACTCCTGAGGTCGTCCGATGCGAAGATGACTTTGTCTGGAATGTATGAATATACACATGTCTATTGGAATCAGGTCTCATGCTCACACCTACAAGCTAGAATCCAAGGCTTTAGCTCCCACGAGTAGGCCGGCATTCAATTGTCCCCAAAATTCTAAGTGTACATATATATATATATATATCGGTTTTCACTTCTTGTAAGTCGCCTTCTTGATTATTATCGACTCCGAAAACCAAGAAAACATTCCTATTATAATTGTCTCCTTATCATAATTATCACGTACCTACTAAAATGAAGATATGTGTCTTGCAGTCCTCTTACGAGGGTTCGGGTTCCATTCTCGAAGGCGTTGATGATATCCCTTCTGATCCCGGCGTCTTCACTACCCAGCACACGTTCGAGAACAGATTTATTCACAAGGAGACAGCTAAAGCTGAGATCGATGCCCTCGCAGCCGAGAAATTTGATTTTTATTTCAATTTTATGTGGGGTACTTTGGATGACCCCGTTGCAGGTGCCGAAGAAAGCAGATATTTCGAATCATTGCTGCTCCCCTCCGCAGGCGTTCGCAGTTGGGAACGAGCGATGACAAAGAACGACTTTTATGAGAGAGCGCGCTTCCTTGGTGCACCCCAAATTCCCGGTGTTGAGCGCTTCCCCCTCTTCGTGAAACCGGCAAATGGGTGTGCGAGCCAAATGATCGATGAACGGTCCATTTGTCATAACGAAGACGAGTTGCATACCGCTCTCCGTCACATAAATGAACAGCTGCAAGGTGCGCGTCAGCTACGTGCCAAAGCACTGGGCATCAAAGACGTTCGGACATATCTCGAATCGTACAACCATATCGGGCGCGACAGTGATGACATCGTCATTCAAGAATATATTGATGGCCGAGATTACACAGTCAGCGTCATTGAATTGGGCGACGCCTGCATCGCCTTGACTCCTATTTTCTACACGACAAAAGATACCTCTGTGAAGGAAAGGTTCCTTACATTTGAGTTGAAGTTCGACGAAGAAACTCACATTCAGTTGATGGAAAAGAGCAGTAACCCAGTTTTATACGAGCGCCTCCAACGGGTTGCACTAGAGGCATACAACAGCAGCGGGTGTAAGGGCAGCAACATGGGTTGTGATGTTGACCTCCGTGCCCGACCCGACGGAGAAGTCTTCGCTATTGAAGTCAACCCGCAGCCCGCAGCTTTCTTGCCTAATGGGAAATTCCAGGATCTACCAATTATTCACAGTCTTCCGGGCGGCCACTCCGCGGTTATCAACATTTTCATCGCAAACGAAATGCTTCGCAACCCAGGACATAGGCTCTCCAAAATCTCTAAGGCTTACGATGCAATGGCTCCAAAGTACGATGCAATCGTTGAAACCACGGGCCAGTCAACCATATTCGATACCATAAAGCAGTTTGCTGATGAGTTCCATTTTGGCGGGACCGTTCTTGATCTCGCATGTGGCACCGGTGTCCTGGGCGATGTTTTACTTGGTACTAGTCCTCCCAGGTATGAGAAAAAGGTTCTGCGCCTTATCGGCGCTGATATATCACCGGGCATGATTGAAGTCTGCCGAAGTAAGGGCTTTTACGACGAGCTTCGTGTTGATAGCATGCAAGCCTGCTTGATCAATCACAACCATGATGAGGGTGTTGATCACATAACTTGTTTCTCAGCATGCCATTTTATGTCTGGTCCAGAGTTTGCTCTTTTCCTTGTTCTCTCCTTCGTTTTAGCCAAGAAGTCTATCACTATAAGTGTTGACGAGATTCCTGACTCCTACAACGAGAGACTTGTAGAGCTTGGGGATGACCACATGCATTCTATAAACCATGTCGCAGGCATGGAGGCGTTTGGTGAACCTCTGGGGTGGCATCTGAAGAGACGTCAAAGACAATACTCATGGACCTCACCAAAAACTGGAGATAAGATCTTTACGAACTATTTCCGATTTGAAAGATCTAGTGAGGACACGGACCTGGTAATGTTCCGGAAATTTGACATCCTCACAAACTAGGTACCTAGAGTTCTCTTTCTGCATCAACATCAGACATATGTTGGTCATGGAGTCAATATTGCGACTGTTATTACATCTACATGGGGCTAATTTGAATATTGTGTATTTGAGATGTCAAGATAACGAATAACGTATCTATCAAAGCATAGTTGAAGGCCAGGAAAAGGAACGGCATTTTGGAGCGTGCCAAGCCCTCTACCTTTTTGAATCTTTTAAGGTTTATTTGGTTACAATAATATATTTAACAACTCCTAAATTCTTTTGAGTTTCAGATGCATATTGCTCTCTCTTTCCGCCAACAGAACCCAGTATTATCTTTTGAAACACATAGAGATAGCTTCGACAACTGTGACTCTACTGGCGTGGATCCAAATGTAGAAGGAATTACAACGAGTTTCAATGGGCACCACAGAACGGAATTAGAACGCAGTTATTCCAATTATAAACCGAGAAAGATGATTTAGCTGATGAGTGTCATGACTAGTCTTCACCCCTTTGCAGTTTATATCGCCTGATACTCTTACGAGGCGTTCCATCAATTGGTTCGCGGATTTAGATAACCGACGCCCCCGCACGAGCCACAAGGCTGTTTCATTTTCCAAGGCGGAGACCCCACGTTGCATGGGGCTGGCTTTGGCCAATGAGCGTCATCACCGGCGGAAGAAACCTGACGCGTCGGTTCTATATATTCAATCGCCTCAGAGAGTTTTCTGGTTAACAGGGAAGCTGGTTTATATTCGAAGAACGCTAATATAAGAGTGGATGAGCATTGTGCTACAAAGAACGAATGCATACAAACAGGCGGCTCTGTGTTGTGGCTCTGTGGTCTCGTGAAAAAGATGGCTGTCGTTTCCTTGCAGATGTTGGTCCTGTATAGCAGCATGCTATCCGAAATTTTGTATCGGAGGCAAGGCAATCTGATAAATAGTGGTCACGGCTTGTTTGCACGACAAGCAGGGCCCGTTCCTATATTTTGGATCTATGCGACACTGTAGAAACGTCAGAAAAAACGATAGACAGTAAAGCACTCCGATGACACGCTAGGGATGGTTATTACCTTGGTTTTTTGGATTCGGTACCGGAGACATGCTTTGTGCTGCCTAGTCCATTTTATATCATTTAAAACTATATCAGTATTGTCGACGCGCGGTCTCTTCTGCAAGCTTGAGCTCGTGTCACCCTCATCCCCGTCATCGTTCTCACGACCACGCTTCCCTGTGAGTGCGGTGCTCGTTGGCTGTTGGGCTGGACTTGGAGTTGATCGTTGTCCGGTGTTTTGAAGTGGACTTGATGACTGGGCATGTATGCCGACGCCATCTATCCATACGATTCGAAGAAGTTGCCGCATATATTACTGTATCGCATGCATGGGCTGGTGCCAGACTTTGAGGGAAAAGGCCGTAAAGATCAGAAGAATTAGGCTCGGATTCCGTAACGGCATCTGGATATATAAAAGAGTCATACAAAAAGTGCGAGGGGTTTAAAACTTCAGCAGGTGCGGTGGGTTGTAATATGGGCTCAGAGCTCAAAATTGGTTTATAGGGAGAGATCATGTTGTCCTAGTTTGTGAGATCTTGTGGCAAGCTATTCTCAAGATTGTTTGAAGGACTTAGATCTTCGAAAAGGCTATCTGTTGGGTTGTGAAATGAATCGTTAAAAGTATTGGATATCACTGCGGAAAAACTACTGGTCAAATCTCGTCGACGCACCGGCTTTGGTGCCCATTGCGCAGACGCTTGAACCGAGTTGGAGCCCTGTCGAGGCTGGGTCGGATTGCGGAACACCCTGGCGGGAGGCGGACGAAGCGTATAGTAAAAGTCATCGGCGCAATCGATATCTGGTTCACCGTTCTGAATGTTGGAACCTTCATCCCAAGCAGCAGATGATGAGGCATGCGAATGTCCGCTAGGGGAAATCTCGCCGATGTCGTTTAGCTGAGATTGAAGATCTGGGATACTGGCTACACCGAGGATATTTGCAGCCGCTTGGAGGATTTTACGCTGCTCCGCCGTGAATTCCGCTGGTGCGGCGACATTGTCGGCCTGACCAACTTTGTCAAAGAGAGTGGGATTTATAATTGAGAGATGTAAAGCCTTTGCACTAGGACTAAATCATAAATCATGGATTAAAGGCTAAGATTTAGACCATAGTGAAGTTTGAGTTTGGGAAGAAGTTTAGCCAGCCGCTGAGTTTGCTGATATCATGTGCTGATTATAATGATAGCTCGATCCACAGTGTAATGCGAAGACAGGCTCGAAACGAGACCAGCCTAAGGACTTGAACTCCTCATAAGACAGGCCCAAAATCTAGATATCGATAGAGAAGCTAGCGTGCTTATAGGCACTTTCTGGACGCTCTTTGATCAAGTGGTTAGTCGCGATCTTTTCGTTAGTGAAGACAATTCAGTCGACGTGGAATAACCGCATACACGCGCTTTTCGACCGGTGGTGAATGAATCCTGCGCTAAAACACGGGGGAAGCGGGTTATCCATTTGCCGCTGCCCACCCAACCCACCATTCCACTCCACTGCACTCACTCCACACTTACTTGAACATTCCTCCAATCCTCATCATCCGATATCGTCATCGTCATCGAATCCAACCTCGTTATCATCGTCTTTGTCAAACATTCTCCGTTCGCATGAACCCGGCGTTGTCTCTTCTCTCCACCCCTCAAATCCCTGTCGCCGAGTGTCATTAGGTCTTGCTCGATCATGTTCACTCCCACTCCTCCCACCATCGACACCGCCTCCAGCAGCCCCCAACTCCATCGCTCAACTTCCTATCGCTACTTCACCCTCCCATCCCATGCACCCCCGCTAATCGTCCAGAACACGACCACCCTCCGCGATCCTTCCTCCGTATCCTCCTTCTCTCAGGTACAGCGACAACGTGACTTCAACGCCCTCGTCAAAAAGTACATCTACCAACTCCTGTACGGATGCCAGCGGTCCGAATGCTACACTCCCACATGTGCCACCGCTAGGCGGCTGCTGCATGCCTCCAAAGCACCGGCTGGCACTTCTTCGTTATCAAACAGCAAAAGAGAATTCACTCCACTGAGTGCTAGGATTATTGCGTGTCAACTTGCGACAGCCGATGAGCCGTACAGGGGCTTGTGTCCCGGATTGGAGAATGTCAAAAAGGAAACTAGCGAAGGAGGTCTGGAGAAGAGGGGCAAGACCGATTTCGGAATGAGAGACTCTAAATCGTTCATGCAAGGTCTGTTCAATACGACTGCCGCTAGGAGCTTGGAGATGAATGTTCTGCCACCGCCTCTTGAAGTTGTTGATGTCATCGGTAGGAAGTCAGCGGGACCTGATTTACCGCCCGACTTTTCGTCAAATTCGAAAGATCGGTGGTCGGAATCTGAGGAAACAGGCGATAGCGAACGAAATCGACACGCTTCTTCGAAGCCGGACTCGGAGGGAAGGAAAAACGTCAATTCCACATCAAAGAGTGTCGATAGTCACACGACTCCTACAACGACAGCCGACAAGAACTCCTTCTCTACAACGACACCACACCATCACGCCCGTCACTCCTTCCAAGTATCCACCCCGCCTTCACATCAAACATGGTCGCATCAACAATCAACGAAATCCGCCAGACGGAAACTCTCGCACGATCTTTCTTCGTATCTGACGTCGCCGAAAAACTCCTTCTTCACACCTGACGTAAACGAACTCTCTCCTCCCTCACCACCTAATCTGCTTCATCGCCAACACCCCAGAGATATCACCCAGCGAAGGTCGCCCGACAATACACCTAGCCGAGCACCGAAACCCACCCTCGAGGAGAAGGCTAGCACAGCTACCAGTTCACCATTAAGTACAAGGAGCACGATAACATTGCCGCAAGCCGTCACCCACTTTACAACCGAAATCATCGCCACTATGATCGGAATGCTCGACGACCCCGTCGCCTCACCCTACGCACGACGAGAATCGGAAGGCTTTCTACGCCAGAGCTGTCATTACGTCTTTGGGAGTGCTGAAACTCTGGGTAATTGCTTTCCGGAAGATGACCCGAGTGCGCAAAATAGCTTGAAGATAGTTAAAAGCCTGAAATTGTTGTTTGAACAGAAGATGGGAAGGGTCATCATCGATGCCACCTGGAAAGCGTTAGGAGACTTGTTCCCTACTGTTCAAGAGGTGGAAGTCAATGGAAGGACGAGAAAGGCCGTCAAGCCTACAAGTGTCAAGACTGATATTGCCAGCAGAGTCCTTTTAATAGCCCTGCAAGTCATCGCAGCTGCCTGTCCGGTAGCGACAACTGAGATCTGGGACAAATGCAGAAGAGAAAGATGTAAAGGTTCCGTGTCACTCGATATAAGTTTTGAGGATGAAGGCATGCTGCGACTCGTGGCGAGATTTGCGAGGTGCTGGTATTCTTATGGCATGTTTGACAGCGGTATGAAAGCGACCATGAAGAATTATCTGCTCAACTACGCCAAAGTCGAAAAAGAGCAAAGGGTGGAGAGGTTAAGGAAGGAACTAGGGAAGGAGCTGGCCAGTGAAGTCGTGAGCTCGGGGGTGGATAAAGGAGGTTGGGGGATTGTGGTTTGCGTGATGGAGTGGATGAGAGCTGTCATGCTGAAAGAATGGGATAGTGGTGAGAGACCCAGGAGTGGAGGAGTCGTCGACGCTAGTATTCAGTTTCTACGCTTTCTTTGTAAGTCTCCCCCATCATTCTGAAGAGTACATAGGCTAACCATAGGATAGATGACGATCATGAAGCCCTCTCTTTGGAAGAGTTTTACTTCCACAATCAAGTGCTCGCGGACCGGCTTGAGTATAAGGACATGCCTGTCAAGTGGTACCTAAAGAAAGCAAAACCTACAACGGACCCGATATTATTAGATTCTCCACCTGCCGATGCTCAAACGCTACCCCTAGGCCCTCCCGAATCCCCACACATCCTAAACCACGCTTTCCTCCTCCCTCCTTCCGCACTCGTTAAATTTTTCCGATCCATCAACTTTCACCGCATGTCTGCTGCGTACGATGAGGCACTGGCGATGTATAGGTTCGTCAACCAGATGGCGGAAGTCACGCGGCCGAATTTCCGATCCTGGCTTCGTAATTTCATTATGAAGAGCTATGATATTGCGATGAACATGTATCTCTTGGTGGAAGTACATCGCTCGTCCGTGGTAAGGGATACTTTGGATCAATTGGTGGGTCGGGAGTTGAGGGAATGTTTGAGACCGCTGAAAGTGAGATTTTTGGATGTCGGCGAGGAAGGCGTGGACCACGGTGGTGTACAACAAGAATATTTCAGGTTGCTATGGGAAGAGGTGACGAAGGGCGAATACGGTTGCTTTGCGACTGATGAGAGGACGAGGCTCAGTTGGTTCTCTATTGTGACGTTGGAACCGATGCACAAGTTTGAACTATTGGGGCTGCTGGTCGGGCTGGCGGTGTACAATGGAGTAACGTTGCCGATTAGCTTTCCTTTAGTGGTGTATCGAAAACTACTAGGATGGAAAGTCGGTCTGGAAGATTTGGCAGACGGATGGCCGGAGCTGGTGAAAGGAATGAAAAGTCTCCTGGAATGGAGGGAAGAGGACGGGGACGTCGCAGACATATTTGTGAGGAGTTATGAGTTTGGGTATGAGGCGTTTGGAGGGGTGCATAGCGTCGATTTGATGAAAGTCGGAAGGGAAGACCGATGGGCACCCGTTTCCGTTGAGAAGAAGCCAGTTAAAGACTTGGATTTCAGCTGGTTGTCTGGATCTATCACTAAGAAGCTTAGATCCGCACCGGCGCTCGTACGGCCACGGTTGACTATCCCGAGTCTCGAAGAGACCGAGGATCGAGCCGATTTTTCGAATGTGATAGCTGAGGAGAACCAGTCGCATCTGTTGGATGTAACCGACTCGATATCTACTAGCGATACTTCCTCTCGCCGAATCCTGACTCCTGAGATCATGACGCCCGGATCATTAGCATCGCCTTCTTCCTCAACCTCGAGACGAAATAGTGCAGTTGTCATTGATGAGAATGAAGAAGCGGCAGCGACGTGGAAAGCATATCATAAGCAGCAACAGACAATGTCTCCCGCACAATCCACCTGTTCATCGACCTCCCCCGTTAAACTCACGAGCGAGCGATTCGTCAAGGCCGAGGCCGAGGAGTCGGAGTTAGTGACCAACGCGAACCGAGAGCAGTACGTCAAAGACTACGTCTTTTGGTTGGCGGATAAATCCATACGACCGCAGTTTGAAGCTTTCGATCGAGGATTCCATTCCGTGTTGGATAGGAAGAGTCTCAGCGTATGTATTGCCCCGAACCATTGTATCCGAGACAGGTCCAATACTAATATATCTGATAGTTATTCAACCCAGCTACGCTACGTCATCTCGTCGAAGGTTCTAACGAAATTGACATCGCGGCGTTGGAAGCAGCGGCTAAATATGACGACGGGTATCACCCCAATCATCGTTGCATCAAAGACTTTTGGGCGATAGTCCGAACCTATGATAACGATCAAAAGCGAGCGCTGTTGGAATTCGTAACGGCGAGCGACCGCGTTCCAGTTAGCGGGATCTCGAGCGTTATGTTTGTGATTCAGAGGAATGGAGGGGATAGTGAGAGGGTCCCTACTAGTTTGACGTGCTTTGGGAGGTTGTTATTGCCGGAATACAGCGGTCGAAAGAAGATGAGGGAGAAGTTGAGAGTAGCTTTGGAGAATGGAAGGGGGTTCGGGGTTCCTTAATCGAAGCTATTCGGCCCTGGGTTGTCGTTTTATTCTTCTTCTATGATTGCAACGTTGCTGGGATATCGGTTTGTTAGAGGATGTGTCCAGAATAGTCTCGGCGTCCGTATGGTAAGGAAGCTCTTATTTTCGCATTGGTTTAGATATATATGCGTGGCGGCTGGTTTATTGGTTTTTCGGGTCATTTTATTTGCCATGTTATCTTTGATTTGATCAGTGTGGCGTTTTAGAGGCGTTCCTTTCTACTCTCTTGGTTTCTACATCCTATACATTAATAATATATACATTCTTAGGTTTTATAGGGTTTGGCTTGAGCGGTTTTAAATGGCATTGCGGCCTTTAATATTCATTTCTTACGAGCAAGCTCTCTACTTTGTGTAGTTGTATACAAAATATATGATAAAAGAACAAAAACTTCACAAATATATTACCCATTGAGATGGCTTTTTTCATTTTATATACATCGATCGATGAACAAAAGATGGGTGAACCTTTTTGATACTTTTCTGTTAAATCAACCCCTAATAATTTGACAATCAAAGAAAACCTCCAACGCCAAAGGCGAAGAAATAAAGACCAAAAAATCTACATCGAAACGCCACTTTTGTTTATTACTCTTGCTTTTCATGATTTTTCCCGTATCATGCAATTTTGAACGGTAATTCCTCCTCCGCTATTCTCCTCTGGTCCCAAATTCTATACCCGAACCAAAGCAACAAGACCAGGAAGAGACATGGCACGGTCCAGACGAGGTACCACCACCAATCCGGATCGTTCGCCAATAAATTAACATTCATACCGAATAGAGAGGACATGAAGAGCATTGGCAGGAATATGAACTATTCACCCAAAGGCACATATATTAGTATGTAAAATTTTGAACAGAGGGATCAAATTAAGGACTGGGGGCATACCGTAATCCAGCTCAGTCTTTTCAAGCTCGTGTTTTGTTCTCGTGATCGGTATGCCTCGTCGATACTAATCAGATTGAATATCAATTGCATTTGTCCTCGCAAGTCGATCTCCCAGCCTTTAAGCACGTCTTGCACATCTGTGAAATATTCCATATCCCTGACCAACTCGGCGTACTGCCCCGGAGAAGCGTCTATAAGGAGGATGGGTGGGGTCGTGGTTGCTTCGGTACTGCTGCTTGAGTATGATTCGGATGATCTTTTCCCGGTCGGAGAGGTGAGACTGGAAGGGTGTCGCCAGGTCCAAAAGTGTGGGAGGTTGGCGTTTTGGTTGTAAACGTCGTCGGAGAGGAATTGGGAGAGGGTTGTGGCGTTGTTTTGGGCGATTAGGAGGAGGCTGTCGACGAGTTTTAGGGAGGCGAGGATTGTATTTATCGTGGCTTTTTGGACGCGGTTGTCGTATAGGTAGGTTCTCTATAGTATCGAAATTGAGTTAGAATATCTATTCGGGTGGTTATTCGTTTGAGGTTTGGGGTCTGATATACCAGAGCTTTGATATGGGCACCGTAAGCTTTGATGAAGGATGTCCACCTGTCGACTTCTTGATCGAAGAGACGGACGACCAGGTCTATTGGCTGAAAGTCACGTTTGTAGAGCAGGGGAAGTAAGTTGATGTGGTCTCCGACGTCAGAAGTTGTGATATCGACCATGCATCCCGTGGAGGCATCGTAAGCGATATCCAATGCTAGATGTTTGACATATAACAATGGTCTCTTTGTGAGGAATTGCGAGTCCAGGGAGAGTAGTAGTTCGGAGGGCGTGCCACGGGGTGCAAACTTGAATTTTGCACGATGGTCGGATGTTAAATCTGCTTTTTCGGGGCTACGACCGCCTATGCCGAGGGTCGGCCATGTAGGACGCCAGGTGAACCCCGAGCGACGGAGTTTGGGGAGACGAGTTGACAGGAGGAGGAGTTCGGTCATTGATATCGCGAAGGAAGCGGTGTCTAAGAATGGTTATGAGCACAGACTCGTGTGATATTATCTTTTTTTTCTTTCGGAGTATCATACGATAGGGGCCCGTAGGTTGTCTGGTCATCAGGAATCTATGGTGTTTCGTGGGGTCGAGATTCCAGACGAAGTGCCAGGACGAGGCTTGATGTTGGTATCTTATCAAGTCGGCGAATATCTTCCATGAATCCAGTTCCAAGTGTTTCGCTTGAACGCAGGCCTTTTCGAATTCGTCAAGCCATTTGAGAAAGAGTATCGGTACATCGGAGCGAGGTGTATTGAAAACGCTGGTAGATATTCTTGTCAGCCTTTTATATAAAAATAAAATTTAGCCGTGAAGTACACACAAGAGGCGGTTTTGATGTATCGGCCGGTCCGGTGAAGCTTTCGCCTGTAGGTATCCAATGTTAGTTTCTAGCCTTATTCCCAACAGATTTAAACCTATTGAATATTTCGTACTATCGGATTGTGTGTTATGTACTCCAAGACTTCTGACCAGTTGGCCAGCGACTCGACGTGGTTAACGGTCTTGACATGCAACAGGTTCCCAGTTGATTTCTGTACCAGCTGCAAACTTCCCAGACTCTTCTTCCACCACCAGTCCGTCTCCGTAGGGCTTGTGGGATTCGCATGAGCTCTGCGAACAAGAGCTTCAATATCCACCGTGACATCCGCGCTGTCCATAGCGGCAAAACCGCGGTTTCCATTGCCGAGAAGTTGATGTCGTCGTTTCTCAGCGAGCATTCTGCGGCCAAGATGGGTGATTGCTATTTCGCCAGCCATCGCGGAGGGCAGGCTTCCTTTCGCGATAGGAAACTCGTCGGGTTTTGTATTCGGCTTTTTCCTTCAGTTTCGGTCCGTTAGCGCATCCGCGCGATGGTGAGGTTGGTAAAGGGACCCTCGGGATAGTGTCGTGAGACATCATGAAGAAACAAGAAACAGCGGGCGGGAAGGCTAAAGGATTAAGTATAGGGGGTGCGCCTTGGAATCAGCTTCAGGAGCAGACTTGCAATACCAGAATTACCGCTTTTGGTTAGAGTGTCCCCCAATTGCGACCAATCGCGAGCGACTCAGCCGCAGCAGGCACGCGGACACTCAAGTACTTCGACTGCAATTTAAAGATTGAAAACGCCTTTCATTTGGAAGAAGATATCTTCTGTTTGAGTGTTTGAGTACTTCAACATCTCTTCATATATATTTCTGCCTTGAATTTTCATGTTCATGAATCAGGGGTACGAAGCAACTTTGCAGTATTGGTACCTCAAAGTTTACTTTTGGACGAGAATTTCAGCATGCAAAGAAGATAGAGTCGCATCCTCCCTCTCAGCCCACTCCTCCCAAGCCTTTGCCATTTCTTCGAAATCTTCTTTAACCTCCAAGCCGAACTTTAAGGCTCTATCGCGGAAGCCACCGCCTCTGAGTTGTTGGCACATGCCCTGGGCTAAATATAGCGTGTACAAGATCAATCATCAGAATCAACGTCGCGAACTGGTCAATATTAGGAGACAAAACTTACTCAAAATGGTCCTTTCATTTAGCGTATTATAAGACTGCGCACTGTAGCCAAGTTCAACCTGTCGACGTTCAGCGCCAGCCTTGAGCGCCCAAGAAAGCAATTGTCGCCCCGCAGCTGGGGTACCACCGCCAGCACTCATAAGCCCCGCCATGAGCCCATGGAACGCGGTCAGGCCCGGAAGCTCAGGCCAGATACACTCCGACTCATAATCACCTTCGCGAGCTGCGACGAAGCCTCCACGTTTTGTCACCCGTAACATTTCACGCAGAGCATCCCACGGATTGCCAATGTGGACTAGGACTTGATGGCACCAAGTGATATCAAAAGTTTCATCGGCGAACGGAAGCTGGAAAACACTGCCCTGTTGAAACTCGATGTTCTCAACGCCAGCTTTTTCAGCGACAGCACGCGCGCGGGGAAGTATGTTGGCGTTGACATCGATACCAGTTACTTGGCCGTCGGGTATCAGCTTGGCGAAGCTAGTAGATATAGTGCCCGAGCCGCATCCGACATCTAGAAGCTTCAGATGCGTATTGGATTCTTCCATAGATCGTAGCTTTGGAAGCAAAAAGGCAGCGCTGTTTTCGGCCGTTCGCACCTCATGGAGGGTTGATTGAGGGGGCGGATGGCCCGGTTTGGCTGCCGAACCCTGAGCTTGGTCCATTACTCTTAGTCAGCCTAGAAATCAATAATTATACCAACTTTATTCTAGGTTGATAGTCCAGTGTCGAAGCGGATTCAAAGCATTTATTCTCAGAGCGCAAGGCGCCGGGTCAGAGAGCATCTGAAATCACCCGACAAAAATTGGCTGGGGTCGGTTCCTCGGTTGAACGTAAGCGAGGGCGCCCTCCAGTCCACGATATGCCGAATTTAACCAGCAATCAACTTGTGCTACCATGTCCCAGATCCTCAGCACGTTAACACAAAGACGCTACTCCTTTCAGGTGATCTGAATATAAATTACTACTGGCTACTATATGATAAGTCTCAGAAGATCGAAAAGAAAAGCCAAAATTTAGAAAGTGAATCACAAATATCTACGCCCTTCGCTTTAAAGTAACGTAAGAGTCCCGATCGGGTCGAACAGCCCCTGTTCCTCCTCTACCCGCCGTATGCTGAACAGTTCCATTAACTTCGTCCAGCGTCATGTCGAATTGCAGAATCAACATGCCAATCAAACTAAACAATTCCGCGGACACAAGGTATCTACCAGGACAGTATGTTATGCCACCAGCGAACGGCCTCCAGCTATTTAGCAGCTTGGCTCTCTCCGATCCTTCCACCATGAATCTTTCCGCCCAAAACTCAGTGGCAGGGTGCGCCGGGTTGTCAAATACAGGAGAAAGATGTAAAGCGTAAGAGGGGGCTACTACCATGCGGCCCTTCTTTAGTATGTAGCCTTCTAGCTCGGTATCGTCGGTGACGACGCGAGCGGTCATGTTGGAAACAGCCAGACGGAGAGTTTCTCGAAGAACGGATACGAATAAGGGGAGTTGGATGAGAGTTTTAAAGTCAACTTTGAGGCTGGGTTCGAAGGTGATGGCTGTAGCTGCTTCTTCTCGAAGACGTGGGATGAGGTCTGGGTTTCTCAGGATATAAATCATCATCCAAGACACAGCGGGTATAGTATTTGCATTTAGCCTAGGTTCCATAATTTTAGTATCTGTGGTTGTTGTATAGTCTGTATTTGAGGAACGAGACTTACGCCAGTAAGAGACCGAACTGGTGAGCCGCCTGTGAACGCAGCGATAGACCCGCGTCGCGAGTTAGCTTCACCCGTTGTCGGAGAATCTGACTCCCCCACCACTCCTCCCAGATAACGTCATCCGGCACATCTGGTGCGTGCTCCTCCCCTTGCACTATCCATCTCTCGAGACCGGCAATTATTTCGTCTCTAGCTTTGATAGGACCGGGTAACATCCATTTCGGGGTATCCTGAAAGAGTTTTAAAAATCCTGCCTCAAACTCCCAGAATTGTTCTGCCATGCCGGGGGCAACATCTTGCATATGGGGACCAAATTGGACTGCTGAAGCGGCCCAGAAGAAATGATGTTCCAGCAACTTTCTCATCGAGATCTTTGTTTCGTCTCTGTCACCAGTTATCATCTGAATATGTTTCTGCCATTCGATGCTGAATTTCGGGGTCGCAAATTCAAAACTCTCGGTACCACTAGGCAAGTTGTCATGATACTGTTTCATCCATGTTGGTGCGAGGGCTATCTCATCGACTTCCTCCTTAGTCATTCCAGGAGGAGGCGGCATTCCGTGCATTCCGATACAAAATCTATCTAAATCCTTCTTTTCCATCTCGAATATCTTTATAAAGATTTCGCGTTCTAGAAGATCAAAGGACATGGTTTTCGAGATACGGACGACTTTGGCGTATAGACGCGGCGAATTGATATAGTAGAGTGTTTGGCCACCCATATATAACCTATATGGGATTTCGGGCGGCATAACCTCTCTGATCCACTTTATGAACTTGACGAAGTCGCCTGTGAAGGAAAGCGCGGAGCCCAGCCATGGTAACGTGTATGGAATTCTATATCGAGCAAATTCAAGTTAGCTCTTTATTTTGGATATCTTTTTTTATCGAATAGTCGTGAAATTGAATTGAATAGGGGGTTTTCAATTACAAAGGGGGGTCCCTAGGATCCTTCGATGGAACCAGGCGGTGGTACAGCACGACTGAGAAAATCGCGATAGCAAAAACCGTGCTTCCAAGCGCAAACGAGCCATCGCTGTGAAGCCATCCAAGGATTAACGTCGAGAGTTCCATAATGGCGTCAATTGTGTATGGGACAGAAGGCACCTTCGTTTGATGATTCGAGAAAGGTGCTTTTGGGTCCAAGACGCCTTTAAAGGCCTCGGGCGGAGGGATGCTGCACGACTCGATTTGCGGGCCGGCGCGACGTCTGTCAGCTCGGTAGTTTTTAGATCCCTGTCATGGAACCCTGTCAATCCATCACAGCACTGTGCTGCTCCTGCATTTGCATTTACCGTTGTGGTTCGGTTCAAGAGATCGATTTCGATCCAATTTGACTTAACTCGAGTGTTTCTGGTAGTCTGGGTGTTTCTCGTCGGTGTTAAATATAATAAATTTGGAAAAGTCGAAGCCTCATATATGGAGACGAATTGTAGTCCAACACTCAGCGGAACCGCTAGCCGGATGACCAAGCCAATCTTTCGCTTTCACCATTCAATATAGCGAGGAACATGCCGAGTTTAAACAAAGAGAGCCTTTCTTAACACCTCAGGCGGCTTCGCATCAATGCCCAAATGCGTCCAAGACGGCTTCTGTTTGAATACATGAACGAAAATAGAAGCTAGAGGAATATCGAAATATAATGGATGCTATGGATCACAAGTCGTGACGTCGATTGGAATGCCAAATTGTGTATTTTATCAACCACCAACGCTATATCAATATTTACCTGCCGTGCTCTATATGCTGAACACAAGGAGGCACGGTTAAGCTTTTTGATCTTGTGATCCATGCGACTCTTGCACTAGCGAATCTTCGATCGACCCAGACCCACATCGCCTGCCAACATATGCAAGGCAAGATCGCTGCGTTAGAGATGGAGACAAAAGCTTGAATTCAAACCAACTCGCAAAATATGTGTTTCCTCAGCTCCATAGAAATAAATATGATTGCGCCCAGAAATTTTCTTCCGACGGTGCACGGAGATGAGTGCTAGCCTCGTTACGCTTCTTATCTTTTCTTGGATTTCTTGGATTTCTTGAATTTTCACTAGAATCTAAACCGCGGTTAAACATCTAAGGATTCACTCAATATGTCCTCGACTACTTGCCAAATATACTTTGCGTATACGTTCACTTACAATATCACCAGCCACTACACCGACATCACCGCCAGTTGCTCCGGCACAGATTACACTCTCACTGCCTCCAACGGCGACCAAAAAGAAATAACATGTAACGGTATTCTCCAATATGCGGACGCGGGCGCTAACGTTGAAGACTCTGGCTACATCTGTGCCTGCGGTTCTGATCAGATCACTATCCCTAGCACGTACAACTGTGCCGACCTCTGTTACAACCGGGATATTAGTTCACAGTGCAACTTTCTGACCCTCAACAATGGCTTCTTAAATGGCAGCCCGACAAATGCGGTTACTAGCGATACATGCGGCCAATACCGCTGTGCAGGAGATAGCAGTAATATCTGCACAGACGATGGAGCAACGGAGTATGTGTGTGATAACTCGGATTGAGAGTACCTCTTGAGCGGTATCTCCGCTAGTATGTCATACGTTTGTAACTGTAACGGCCCAGCTACAGTTCCAGATATACACGGTGGTGGGACCGGCACAGATTGTGGTCAAGGAAGCTCGAACTCAAACTCGAGCCCAAGTCCGAGTCCCAGTCCTAGTCCTACTTCAGGCTCGGGCTCAAGTGGTAGCGGTAGCGGAGCGGTATATATTCTCTTCAATTTTGAATTCGAGTTGTATCGAAGCTAAAATAGAAGAGGGTAGCCATCGCAATCTAGTCCAGTTTCCAAATCCAATTCGAACAAAATTACGCTCAAACACAGCGTCGCCCTGGCGTCGCTCGCCTTCTGGTTAATACATGGTGCTCTCATTTAATTTAGGAACACTGGCTTCTGATTTCTATATTCTCATCGCTTTGATCCTGTTAGCTGCAAATTTGGGAACATTATCTAGGGGCGCTATCGTTTAAATTGATGAATAAACTGGTTTTTAGTAGTATCACGAATCGTCTTCCATATTTTTGGATTGGTTTTCGACACGAGTATTATTTATAGGATTAAGGAGAGTGTTTTTGTAGGGGCATATATAGCTACTATACTTCCGTTTGCACAATATAATGATTATAATCTAAAGCTGCAACTTGGAGACCTAAATATACTTCAAAATCAACAGGACAATGTGGGCGCGTACGGCACGGCACACTGGCTTTGCGGCGCAACATGTTTCTGATTTCATAAATTACGAGAGAATGTTCTTTCTTATACTTTACAAATACTCTATTAAACATCCCTTTTATGATTTATTTTGTTGTCTCTTAAAACTTCTCGCACAATATAGTTAAAAATGAACCGTTTAGTAAGAAGATTTGGCGTTACATTTGGGATGATAGTTTCAAACTGCTCAGCTCAATCGTTCGCGAACTTGTACAATATAAAAAGAAATCTAAAAGGTTTGTCACTAAATTTCCGGCTTTTTCATTCTCGGCTGATGCTGACTTTTGCTTGTTTATTTAGAAAGTGCATCCAGCGTAAACACCTGGAAGTGGACGGACAAGTTGGCAGAAACACAACTTTACTAGGTCAACAAACTCGCGAACCCCAATTTCGATATCGACGTCGGCCGTAGCTTATCACAGAAGCTGAAATACTCAACAGACAATTGTTTCGCGCCAGGCGAAAATAATTGTCTCATCGGAGGACGCGAGAACAATATTGGGTTGTACCTATGTTCATATGGACCTGAGGGTATAAACATTCCGTGCAGCGATTTCCCGAATATCGTTTCAAGTATCTTAGACGAGTGGGAAAGGCCTGGAAAGGGCGGGATGTTTGTGACAGATTGGACGGATAAGAGTGTACAAGCGTATACGTATCGGTCTGAAGATCCAACTTGGGCAGTGATGTATACGATGCCATGCATGACGAATATCGTCGCTATTTGATCATTCAACAGCAAGTGTTTGGCGAGGGTGTGGATAGACGGGGTGTTATATTAAATATTACACTCGGTGGATGACACACCGATCCAATATATTATTTGATGCGGTTATATCAAAATCCAGTTATTTTAAATATTTTCACATGTTGCGACTCTAGGAACAAACATACGGAATTGTATCGTCCAAAGAAAAGTAAGATGAAAATGAAACCAAATACTTTTTGTGGGGCTTCAAGAAGGGAGTGAAAAAATTGAGACAAAGTGAGTCATGACACCGGGTTCTTCATTGCTCAGGAAGCCAGTAAAGATCCCAACCCAATTTTTTGATGAAATTGAAGCCTTTGCGTATAATGGCTTGCGAAGCCAAGTTTCTAGTGACACTGCCCATGGTGGACTTGTAAGAGCTGAAGTTTTGGAGCGGGGTGTGCTCAGAACCAAGGGGGAAAGGCGTGCGAGTTGAGGATTCCAAGCAGTAATAGAGATAAAGTGGTGAAGTTTCAAGTGTTTCTCCATGACAACGTTGAAAAATTATGGAAATCCAGAAAAAAAATCCCCCTAACCAGATTCCTCGCAGGATACTAAAGGCACCGTTATTTCTATCGGTACGCTCAGTAGGCTCATCCGGTCTGGTGTGGCTGTTCAAAATGTCAACTAGCAGATCCCAATCGCTTACTTCGACAGATCGCATCTCGGGCTCCAACTCCCACAATTCTGTATATCGGAGCTCAGAAATTGTCATACAGGATAGGACCTTGGACCAGAAGATGTTATTTTTAACCTGAATGTTGACAGTCAACTCAGGGTGCTCATAAGCGTCATTAGTTTTGTTTTGAGGGTGGAATTCGTAAACGGTTGGGAGAACGCCGACGTCGGTGCGAGGCAGTGTGATAACGATCTTGACTGGTAAGTGATAGTGCCAAACCCTATACTTGATGAACTGTAAGAAGATATTTTGACATTTCCTATGTTATTGTTAGTCTATAACGTAAAAGGTGACATCTGTTGTTGAGACGGATTTGAACTTACTGCTCTAGTCTAGAGGGAGATCGCCCCTTTGAGCTCTGGAAAGGTTCTGGACGTCCGTGGATCTCCGTATGTTCATGACAAAAAATTCGCCAACATTGCCAAAGCGTCCTTGGAACAACTAAGAACCCACAGAACATCCATCGAAGCACGAGTTTCAAAATATCAACCCAACTTGCCTCCAAAACATCAAGATACTTGCCCAAACTTAGAGTCTGGACCGTCATCCTTCGTTTTCCGGCGTCATCAAGAACGGCGATTTTAACTTCAAACCTCCCCTCCTTAGTGGGGTCGAGGATATCAGCTTCGTATTCGCCAGAGCGTTTATTGAATGGTGAGATATGAAATCCTTTCTGAAAACGGTGAGTGTAGAGATATCGGTCATGCTTTATCTCGGACCCTTCTCTAGGCAGAAGATAAGCATGACTTTCTTGGAATGTATTGTTAACTTCTAAAATCGTGTAACGCAGCTCCATCTCGGTATCATAAACATAGTAATATGTGACCGGATTGAATTCCCATGGTAGGATATTCGGTGCTGTAACGACGTAGATGTGAGGATATCGGGTATCATCCACGTTCTGGTGATAAAAAGGACATGTTAAACCCAGATTTATAACATATGAGCATTCTCACTTACATTCAATCTTAGAAATCGTCGAGCCTTCTTATCGAACCCAAAATCGGAAGACATGTATGCCTCGGGGTTGACCGAAAAGAAAGTAAACCAACTACGATGCTGTCGAGTATTTCCATCTGGATTCTCGAGTTCGTCGGTAGATTCCTTTACGGAGAACAAAGAGCCGACTGATGCAACAAATTTCGTTGAAAAGCCAACATATAAGATAGGATACTGGAAGAAGTAGCGATTCGGGGAGAGTCGAAGGTGCCTCGACGTGCAAAAGAAGAAACGGGGTCGAAGGTTAGATTCCTTAGCTTTGTCGAGACGATCCAAGATATCAAAGTAGTCGGTTTCGCACCAGTCGATAAAGAGATCGAGCCATTTGAAGAGAGACCCCGAAATTAACAACCAGAATGCAGTTGTGGGCGACAGTTTATGGTCCAGAAGGAAAAATACAGGATTTTGGATAAGCGGGGCGTCAATCCCGAAAGAGCAAAGTCTTGAACGAATACCATGAGTCAAACCAGTCAAGAGTAACAACTCGAGGAGGCCTGCGATGAGAAAGATCCATGCCCCGACTTTAGTTGCTGCTTTGAGAAGTCGATGCATGGATTTACCGAAGGAGTTAACAATAAGAGCGATTCCAGGCATCTTGATAGATCCGAGAACTAGCAGCTTATTGAAGTTATGCAGTTCTGTCCGGTAGCCGGATACTTGAGCTGTCACTAGAGTATCAGCAGCCACTAAAGAGGATATGAGCGTTGTTCTAATTTCTGATATGCTTGCGATGGTTGATGTTAAGGATGATGGAGGGAAAGGTCAATTTTTCTGTCGCTCCGCTTTGATATATCATGAACCAAGTACCGTGAGCGTGTAATATAGTCCATACGAATCTATAATTTGACTACCGTCTTCAAGCCCCGTTAGAATCGAGTGGCCTATTCTGCGTCGAAAAAATTCAAGTAAATTGATTTGATGTATTTTGACTTGCTGAAATTTCGTATTACTATCCAAGGGCCCTGCATTTATTTTTGGAAAATTTCATATTTAAAATGATGTATTCGATTGAAGAGGCGCCGCCCCAAGTTACATAGAAAGTTTATATCCTTTATACATATTCGTCTATGTAAATGCACCTTGCTGTTGCGTCGAATGGCTAGTTTACGAGGCAACTTCTGAGCGCCTCCATTACTTTGGTGGATTTATGGAATATTTCTCCATAATCTAAAGATACAACAGCTATATATGTTAGCCACGCTCTGAGTTGGACTGTTGGGATATCCTTCGATTGGTTACACTGACTACAAGCCTCTGATAACCAAATTAATAGTCATATAAACGTCGTATAATGCAATAATGACAGGCCGTCATTTACTCCTCAACTGAAGAAATACTTTGACCAAATGCAATTGCAAAACTGAAACTTTAAAGTGAACTTCCGAGAAGAAGCCAATGGCAACTTGCCATTATTGCACCTGATTTATGTTTGGTACTGATATTTTTCGCGAATCAGCCAGTTGGTCTGATAAGCCTCAACTAGCTCTCGAAGAGGTCCTTCATTCTACATATCAACTCAACTGCTGCCATATTAAACGCATGCGATATCGATGCAACACCAAACATCGCCAAACAAAGCCTGATCTTTGTTTATTCCAACATTTATAGTGTGGCATATAAGATAGAGCAAAAGGATCTTCGGCGACAGGATCCACGGCTCCTGTCGCCACGTCCCAGATAGCTGCCTTGATGCTTTGCGAATGGTTAACAGGATAACGGCGAGAGATTGTTGGATCATGGACGCAGACGTAGACCAGACCATACTCTACAGCGCAAGATGAATTATAGAATCCTTCCGAGAAATAGATGCCTAGTTGCACTAGAGATGACGCGCTAAATCTCCAACAGGGAATTGGTCTAGGAGATAAAACGTCATACAAAAATGTTGCATTGTGTTGGAGATCGCAGGCACCAAAGATAAGCCAGATTTGAAAGAACCAATCGACAAACATCAATCTAGCATGCTAGAGTGGTTTAAATTAACCACGGTTAATCTACTTACTAATTGGTGAGAATATATGCTTTTTCGGTGTTCTGTTGCTTGCCCCGTTAAATTCGATTATTGACAGCTTTGCGATTTCCACTTGAAAGAACCTCTGTAGTGGATATTATGGGCGATGAAAAAACGCACTGGCAGATTTAAAATATATATAACGAGAAGACTTGCGAGTCGAATAATTTGTAAATTTCTTCGAAATCTTTCTATTATATGCGCCGGAAAATCTTAATGGAGTGACCGAGTTCTTATGCATAATCTCTACCACTAACTTTTCAATATTGCGGCGATAATAAGACGAATTTAGTTTGGTTCTTATGTTTATATGGTAATCTAGGCCGATCGGGTCTCACAGTAGCTCTAGAAATGATACCGAAATGATCCAAATCTCGTTCCGTGGCTAACTAGATCATCGGTCATGATAGCCCAGATAGTATTATAGCCAATCGCTCTAGATCCATGCATAATTTTAGTACGCGGAAACGCCCTAGGAATGTCATCCATGAACTTCTAGATTCTACGCGTCTAATAATCAAACTTACAACGACCCGCCTGCGGGGTTCCGGTCATCGAGCAGAAATCAAAAAGGCGAGTACTTCCCTGAACTACAAGCGAAGAAAGCAGAGCTGTTTTCTACCTGGATGTTGAACATTATACTACTGTATTTAGTATATTTTCAACTTTGATCAAATGTAACGGAGGCCAGGCTTTGGGATTAGTTGCGTTGAATATTATTAACCTAATTTCTCCCGATTTAAACTTCAAAGGATATTAATATGAAAACTGTCGGCCTTCATTCTGGACCCTTCTATAAAACCGGAGAAACACGGAAATTGGATCCTGAAGAACAACGGAAAGCTGCTTTGTCAGCCTCTAGATTTTTACAAGACCATTTTAACTGCTGGTGTGCGACTCCAACAGGGGTACTGGTATACCTGGAAACTTGTGACATGTAAAGAGGCGAAGATACCCAACTTCGCCCTTCGGCGCCTCAACAACCCTATCTTCGGACCAAACCTGGAATAATTAGCCCATTTTTATCAAATTACTACCTTGTTGTCATACAACATAGACGTCTGGCATTCCTTAGAAGGCTTTGCACCATGATAACAAGTAACCCCCGGCTCTTAACCCCTATTGGAACTTTGGATTTCATCTTCCGAAGCCCGAAGAAACTTCAACACATCTCAAAATGTCATGAACCACACAAAGTTCTCTCGAGGATATCATTGAAGGTCAAATCAACGAGTGTGTTTCATGGACCTGGGACATTTGAGTTTCTTCCGTAGATGGAAATTTGAAACTTGCGGCAACCTTGGAGTAAACATCAAAAATGGACCACAACCTTAGAATCTTACTAACAATATGTACAATGAAAGCACGAACGCATCATGAGGCACGACTTCAGTACTCCTGCATAGCACAAGATGATAAACGCACGAAATGCGTAAATGCCACGCTCTGCTACGTAAAATGTCCAAGGAGTACGTAAAGGCCTCGTATGCTACTCATGTTTTACATGCTACTGTATTTCGTAGGATGAAGAAATTGAGTTGTCTCCTGGCGCGACTGGGATTCAGTTCTTAAGTAGTTTGTGCCTGTTCAGGGCTGTATAATCATATATCCATCGCGTGTTGAACAACTTTAAATTGACGCTGGGATTTTTGGCAGATTAGTGCGTCGTATGACGAAAGGGGCAATAAATTAACCCATTGATATTTTTGAATATCATCACACAAGCTCCGGGCTAATATTTGTCCTGAAGATTCACTTAGCGGTCCGGCTAGGTGAAAAGTTTGTTTCCAAGAAACGAATGCAATTTATAGATTAATGCTGCAGAATATATTTTTATTGTGACAGCTACCGTACAGACTACAGTGAATGTTTGCACACAGCCTTATGAATAAGACTGAGCCTTCAATTAGGTGGGACGGAATACGGAAGACATAGGAGAAAACAACAATATTTCTCCGTTCACCATTACCGCGCTTTATTAGCTGTCAAGCCAAGCTAAATCTACCTATATAGTGGTCTCGACGCTAAAAGACGACATCGCAGATGACAGCAACCGCGAAAATCGCTCCAAAAATAACACTAAGTTTGATATTGCCCTTCCCCGGTTCCGCGCTGGAAGGCTTAGTCCCCGTAGGTGCCGGCAAGCTCGTAGTAGGATTTCCCGTGTTGGTTTGCGATGACCCCGTCGGGGTAGAAGTACCGAGGTTCGTATCCGTTAGAATTGTAAAAATTCCAGTTTCGGTGCCAATGGTATGAATTGTCTGCGATTGTGCTTCCGTCGAAACTGTCGTAGGACGAGTATTGGCTGTCCCCGTTCCAATGGGAGTTACAGACCCCATGCTTGATGAATTCATCGTTGGTTCTCGCTCACTTGTCGTTCCTTGGGTAAGGCAGGCTGCAATAACGTAGTCTGGAACGGTAATTGTCTAGGTATAAAATGATATCGAAATTTAGTCTAGCTACATTGATGAAGAGAAATATAATATATTGGCTTACAGGGGCAGGCACACCGGCACAAGATGTGAAGCAGCCGCCGTAGGTCTCACCGCACGATATGATATCAGCACAAATTGGGACGCATTCAGTTAAGTCGGGAGTAGTAGTTGGAGCGCGCGTGAGTCGTGACATCTCAATCTCAATTTGAAATTTGTAATGTTTTGGTAGGTCTTAAAACGAAGAGTGGAATTTTCAGCCTGATATTAGGATTGAGCTTAATTCAGCGACGGTAAGAAGAAACGAAAGGTGGGAGAAGCGGGTCGGCTGGTTAACCTTTATTGCAATGATACTTGGAAATGGTTGAACACCTTAGGGCAGCTCGAACCATGCTTAAAGCGAGCAAACCCCATATTCTATCTCGGTTCCGTAGAAATATAAGTTACGGTTCCTACGCTGAGGCTGAATACGATTCGTCGTCGTCGTCAATGATGCGTGCCCGGCCTTGGTTGTCCAACCACCCTCTCCTACAGGAAGGCAACATAGTAGTCACGTCGTAGATAACGCTTTGAGGAGACGTGGATAGGCGATAAAATTAGATTCAAACATCCTCAATCCAGTACTAATGAAGAAGCTGCCAATTTCACATCTTGGCAAATCATCTCCATCTCAGCAGTCGTGATAGCACAAGGACGGTCAGTGTGAATTCCTCTCGTATTAAACGTCACAATAAAGCATCGAATGCCCGATAACGTTATCCGTCTCGAATGGCCCGAAGCGGAAACTGCGAAAGAGATGTGTTGCCGCTGACTAATCCGCTCTCTGCCACCTGTCGATGTTGAAGAAGGTGACTCAAGTTCTACAAGACGATATCTCCAACCTCATCCCAACTCTTCGAACGACAACTAGATTCTTCTCCTTCAGTGCCAATATGAGACCTACCGGCCCTCGCCCAGATACTGCAGGTCCCGATTCCGGCCCTGAAGCCCCTTACCCTGCTAAGCTCTCCGGCGAGGTTATCAAGGGATTCGGACGTGGGAGCAAAGAACTCGGCATCCCAACAGCCAACATCCCGACGGAAGGCCTTCCGACCTTCATAGAATCCGGAATATACTACGGCTGGGCAGGATTAAAACCCCAAGAATGCGGTTCCACTAGTGACAAGCAAGATGGCGTCTTCCCTATGGTTATGAGCGTCGGCTGGAACCCGTTTTTTAAGAATGAAGTCCGCAGTGTTGTAGGTCCTGCTCTCATATCCAATCACAACGAAGAGGATTGCATTAAATTTTATCGGAGGTAGCCGATGGACTAATGGAAGACACCGATAGGAGGTCCATATCATCCATAAATTCCCACAGGACTTTTATGGTTCCCATATGAACCTGCTGATAATGGGCTACATTCGCCCAGAGTTCGATTATGTGTCAAAGGAAGCGTTGATTGATGATATCAACAAGGACATCGATATAGCCCTCAAGTCGCTGGATAGAACTCCCTATGCTGATATGAGAAAAGACTCTTATTTACTTTCGTTTCCGGACGAGAATTGATAAGAACTATACTTTTACTTTGAGACGCGTGCAGGAGGACTTATGCAATGCCACCCAGGAGTCGTTTATAATATCTGCCTGCTCTGCTGATGGAGTTGCATTGGCGTGTTTTCGTTCTAGTGATTGAAGATACAGAAAAATACAGTGGTGGATCCAAGAGATCTTTCTGTTTCAAGAATTCTTCTGCCCGTATAAGCTCATCTCGACGTATATTTTAAGCCTAACCTGTTTCTACCCGGATTTGTGACGTGATCTCCGAATATCTGTGCCGGTAACGCACCGAGTTCAATTTGCACCGATAAAGCCGCTTCCGAGAGCTCCCTGAAGCGGACCGAGTGTTTAGTCATCGAATGTGAGTCCTTTTTCCACCAACCAGAAGCGCAGAGCAGCCGATTCAACCGGAATTCAACGCCATTGCGCGTGGGTCAATCCCTCTCCTCGTACGAAACCAGGTTCTGGCCGCCATTACAAAGCCAAAGATGCCATAATATGCCCACATTATAGGATATCTCGCACTTAAGATTGACGGGCAGACGGTGACTTAATTCTTTTCTCTTTCTTTTCCAACAATGTAGGAATAGTGGCCAGTGGGCTAGCTAAGCTTTTCGACGAGATGCATTAACTTGCATCAACTGCCACCCTCGATTCCCATCTTATTTATAATCACACTCGATTCCTTCTCACAAAGCTACCAGGGCATGTCTTTATAAAAGTATCAGTAAGTCATTAGAGAGTGAACTATTAGCTCATCGTAAATAACGCTATTGATCGTATATCAATTACTGCCCCTTACTTACTCATCTCTTCAATGGCTCTAGAGCAAAACGAAGAGACCCGGAGTGAAGGAGCTCACCTTCACATTACACCTCGAGACTCTGCAACAATGGCCAGTTCGAGCGAAACACTGGACGAGAACAAGCCATATTCAAGCGAGGATAGCAGCATCATGGCCAGCAACGACAAAGAGATCGAGGGGAAACTCGAAGCACCTCAAGACGACAAGTCTGAAGGTGGTCAAGATCGATTTCTGGTACAATGGGATGGTCCGAATGATCCTGGTTGTCCAAAGGGTATCAAGAAGAGAAACAAGTGGATTATCACACTGATTATAGCCGGTGGCGCGTTCAATACGTGTGTCTCGTTTGCTCCGCTATCGAGAAGTTTCGAAATACTCACAATCTCGAATTTAGAACATGTGCTAGCTCAATATACACCTCTACATACACACAAATCGAGAAAGAGTTCAACAGTTCACATGAATTAGCAATAGTAGGCTTGTCTTTGTTCGTCATGGGGCTTGGGATAGGGCCAATGTTTCTTGCACCTCTTAGCGAATTTTACGGCCGACGCCCCATATACATTGTTTCCTTCGCTTGCTATATTCTCTTTCTGATCCCCTGTGCAGCTGCACAGAATATAACAACTCTACTCGTTGGGCGATTCCTCGACGGTGTAGCGGGCAGTGCGTTTCTTAGCGTTGCAGGTGGTACGGTAGGCGACATGTTTGAGAAGGGAGATTTGGGTCTTCCCATGATGGTTTACACTGCATCACCATTCATCGGTCCTGAGATTGGACCGCTTATCGGTGGCTTCATCAACGAAAACACAAGTTGGCGCTGGACTTGGTACGTAATGATCATCTGGTCCTTCGTCGAATGGATTCTGCTCTGTATGATCCCAGAAACCTATAACCCGGTTCTCCTGCGGCGTAAAGCCGCAAGGATACGTCAAGAAACGGGCGATGACAGGTACTACGCTCCGAACGACAAGCGCCAATACGGGATATTGATGACAGTGCTGCTGAGCTGCCAACGGCCATTTCTATTACTGGCTTTTGAGCCGATGGTGTTGGCACTATGCACGTTCACTGCATTGCTTCTCGGAATCTTGTACATGTTTTTCCAGGCTTTCGCTATCGTCTTCGAAGGAGCGCATGGGTTTACCCTTTCGCAGCTTGGCCTGTCATTCATGGGCCTCTTTATCGGGATGCTCTTAGGCGTCATGACCGATCCTATCTGGAGGAGGACATATGCACGACTGGTGGCGAAAAGAGGCGGAGAATCAATCCCGGAGTTTCGATTGATGCCAGGAATACTGGGTGGTATTCTCGTGCCCATCGGGTTGTTCTGGTTTGGCTTCACCACATACCCATCTATTCATTGGATTGTTCCTATTATCGGGAGTGTTTTCTTCGGAATGGGAACTCTGCTGGTATACTCTGCCGTATTTGCATTTTTGGTCGACTGTAAGTCTCCACAATCTTCTAGTTCATCCGATGTTTGGGATAATGGCTGCATGATGCATGAGATGGCGTCTTTTGTGGATTATTTGTCGCTGATATTTTGCATATGTAACAGGCTATCCCCTTTATGCAGCAAGTGCCATGGCCGCAAATAGCTTCACCCGAAGCTGTTTCGCCGCTGGTTTCCCGTTATTTGCGACGCAGAGTAAGTATATACGTTTCCCTTAACCCTGCCTGAACTCCAAACTCCCTGCGACAGTTATACCATCACCAAGAAATATGTAAAATGCGAGCCATGAGAGGAGTAAATTGAGGCTAATGGTTTGACGTTCTGTGCAACTAGTGTATAACACCCTTGGAAATCAATACGCCACATTGATATTAGCGCTCCTGACCGTTGTGCTGGCACCTTTCCCGTTCCTTTTCTTCAAGTATGGCGAAAAACTAAGAAGAAAGAGCCGATACGCTAAAAGCCCTTGAAGGTGCTAATCTGCGAGTCGATTCGTGACAAAGACTACGAATCTTACACTCATTTTAGTTCTTATACTGCTATAATTTCAAATTATTAATGCATAGAACCGAAATTAGACTTATTGCTTAGCATGATGTACATTACATACTGTTTTTGGAACGGAATTGCGGCGTTTAAATGGATTTAAATGGACTTTAGATGCCTAATATCAGTTAATGATATGAACGAGCACATTACTAAATGAGTTATCATCTCACAAGAAGTTCAAATATGTAAATGGGAGGTATATTCATTATAATCAAGCAGTTCTACATATTAATAAACATGTTGAACCTAGGCCAAAGCGATGGGTAAAACAACGGTTGAAGTTTAAAAGAGAGTACCCTTTGCACGCTTATGTTCATAATCCGCCCTCTTGACAACATGATCAAATTTTACTAGCACACGGAGCTAAGACTAACAGCTTAATAGCTAGCTGAAGAGCATAAGCAGTAGCATATCATCGGAAACTCAAGCTTAGAATCCCAAAAGAGCTCTCTACTTCCTGGTAAACATTATTATATATCACACGAAACATGCCTCAGGGGCAAACCAACCGGCAGCCCATGCATAAAAAGGAACCTTCTGACTCGGCAGCCGCATAGAGAAGCTAAATACCTGAGACAAGTTAGTCTGGGGAGATAAGTACGTGTGAAAAGAGCTTAAAAAAGGAGGGCAACATGCTTATGCGTTGGCTAACCTTTCGGTGGGGGAGAAACCTAGCTCGAGCCTGCCTGCATGCATTTGCGTGCATGCATCATGTGGGTTACACAGAGAGGGGGAGGAAGCACGTCCTCGACGCTAATAGACGGGCCAGTATTTCTTTTTGGTGAGCTCGATAGAATACGGCATTTCATTGGTTCGAAATGAGTCTCTTACTTAAGCAGTAATATCATCATTGTGCAACATGAGTATTATTCGCACAATCGCGAATGGTCGAAAAATCCTAGAATGTTTGAGGAGAGCTCCATAGATAAAACGAGGTGAACTCATTTCTAGGCTTAGTTTATCTGTAAGAATACATCTACCCGGTCTTGAAATGTGCTCGCCTGTACGGACGAGAATAATATAACTAAAAGTAGCGAAATCGCTGTAAACATGTAGAAGTTTAGGGAGTCCTGTAGCCTGTAGGTTGTACTATAAACTGAAACTGGCAATTGCTCTTTATTATGATCGAATTCCGGCAGGAATCCGTAAAGAGATGTACATGGATCCCCTTGAGCGAACCTAAGAGCCCATTTGCAGGCATTCCAGGAATTTTTCAAATGAAATAAGATCTGAGATCGTCATGTATCTCGAGATCTCTTGGGAGCAGTGGAATAATCTAGGATCGTTTGGTGGATATCTTTTTTCGCTTACAAGTTTGTTCTAGATCCCTTTGGCCACATCTTCCAGTCCTGCCGAGTGAGAAATGTCTTAAGAAGGTGAACCACGAAAAGAGAGAGAATAATAAAGCATGAAAAGGTAAGACCTATGTTGGAATGGCACAACGTCAAGATGGACCGAGGGAGCCTGAGCAATTGCTGATGTTCCTCGAGATAATGCGCACCAATTGCTACCTCCGAAAAAAACACCCGTCTTTTCTGTTGAGAGGTCAAGCTTTCGTCAGCAGCAGAAGTACGCAATACTGAATGGAACATGCTCAATGATCACATTGCCGTAAGGTCTCGTGTTTTAAGTACATCTGTTACAAAAACCTTTTCTTTCTTTTTTCTTTGTTTCTGAGCAACCACTGATTGTTTTGGGAGTTACATCGAGCCGACTCTGATGTGACCTTTGAGTTCGGGTTGCGCAAAGAGGAGCATTAGGAATGGGAAAGGAATAAATGGGAGTAAATGATAGGCAGCCAGAGAGAGAAACTCAGTGTTTTTTGTACTACCTTCAGATAATTTAGTCTCAAGACTTGTGGAACACGTACGATCCACCGAGCCACGAGACTTATGAATGCGATACCTCCTCCTTCTGGCTCCGGACCGTGATAATTACTTCGCTGTGGCTGGCCGTTTTCGTGAGACAAATTGATTGGCTAGAAGTTCCATAAAATGAATATACTGTAAACCATTCGCGTGCACCGCTTGCACCGCAAGAGAGTGGAGGGGAGCCCGAGTGCTAGTAGGCCATGTAGATGCGTATATCATACACTGCAGAATATCCGTACATACCTTAGAGAATGTACACGCATACATGCTCACCTAGGTACTGAAGAAGCAAGTATTCGACCGTTTAGTTCACAGAGATGCTTGGGAAGCTCGAAGTTTTATACTCTATCTAATTAGCTATGGACCCGTATAAAACTGATATGCACATGTGATGCGTCGTGTGTTGCGAGCAGCGCAGTGTTGGGTTGAGGACAGGATGCGTCGAGTGATATAACTCTAATCTTGATTTGATTGAATAACGGATATAACAACCCAGCTTAGATGTGCCAGCTTCCACGGCTTCATTCCGATTTGTATGTATAAATCCCGCATTTCGGCAACCTGGTTTCGGCCGTCCGATTTTCTTCCCGGTACATTATCGATACGATTGTTAACTTTGATTTTAATAGAATCTAGCAACATGAGCTCAACACCCCGTCTTAGCTTGGCCATCTATAACAAGAATTTTTGTTGGCTCTAGCTTCTTAGACACTTAGCTGTATGGAGCTAGCTCGGCAAAACCGGCCATGGTTTTGAATATCTAAGACGTCTCATTCGTCTGGCCTTGTACAATGACCTAAACCAAATGTCTCTCGGGCGAGCATATGTGGTGATGCGTCATGTCGTCCGACCTCACATTCATCACTATTTGTGATCATACCTTTGAATCCTCCTCCCTCTCGACGAAACCCAGGAGCGCTGAGAGAAAGAAAGAACATCGACCGCATCCGCTGCCCAAAGACTGCTCGAGCCAATCCGGGGCAGAATATGTCTGTTTGAGCGGCCTGTTGGGTTCGATGCCGGATATGCGAACCATGCGTGCAGAAAGGCCACATGCTTAAACGTGCTCTACTCTGAAGAAGAATGAAAGGGTTAAGCTTGATCGATTGATGAGCTTCGTCTCATAGTGCCTGGGTGTTTTACATCGAAAGAATGTTTTTTCAGTGGCATATTGCTCCCTCGCTATAGGATATGAGAGATTGGCATCTTACTTCTTCAATTGATGTCAACGGCGTCGCTTTCATGCTTTGAAGATCTCAACATTGAAAGGGTGGTTGAATAAAGTGGGTCCCGTCGAATATTCCTTCATTTCGCACATGCACAACCTAACCGGCTCGCCAGACCACCCACCATTATCGAATTCACCGCCTCCACCCACCAACCACAATGTCGTTTACCTAGCCAGTAACGAGTGATTATTCGCGCATAATATTCCTCCAGAAGAAACGTACACCTTCCGAGAGAGGCTCGAACGACGGACGACGTGCGCACTGCCTTGCTAAGCGCTGCTTGCATTGCGATATCTCAGCCCTGTAGACACATTTGAGGCCCTGGGATCAGCACTTCCTAGAGGTGAAGGGCCGGTTTGAAACGAAACAGATCCGAGTCAGCGAAACTGAGAAGAGCGATTCCGCCCGAGGAAAAATTATCACGAGCATATTATTTGTCTGGGGTGGACGGTTTTGGCAGTACTATGACCTAAGCACCTTTTCCCGGGCGACTTTGACCGAAATCATACATTTTCGCCGAGAAAAAAAAAATCAGCTGCTAGAACGACTTCAGAGGATTTGTACCGGCGAATTGAAAGAAATTTAGAAGCGTCTGAGAGCCTCTCTGATCTTTCCTGCCCAATACGCAAACAAAAATCCAGAGAGGAAAATTTTTCTTCCCCTGCTAGAGTCACATTTGTTTGTTTGCTTACGTACAGAGCGCAGTAATCCATCAGCACTTGCATTGACCTCAATCAGAAAAAAAAAAAAGCCCCCAGATGCGGAATACATTTCTGGTATCGTTGGGTATGAAGGCAGGGTCAGACGGCAAGTAACAAGGGCCAAATTGCAGGAAGTCTGCCATGCCATGCGGGTGGGAAACAAAGCTCAGAAAACGCCGCAAACCCATCATTCAACGACCGCCTCAGTTGCATCCTTTCGTGCGTCTTTTAGTTAGCGGCGACCCAATAATTTGGGAATTTTGAAGTTGAAAAAAAAAGGAAAAATAGACGAAGAATAACGTCCCTGCTGTGCTCCCCTTGTCGTCTTTTCTCTGGCTTGCTTCTTGCACAAAATCATTTTTCCCAGACTGGGAGTTTTCGAGGCTATTCGTCCGCTCGCTATTTCTATTCACTTGCGAGATAATCTTCTGCTACTATTGGATCGATATTTCGATAATAGAAAATAGCCACCTTCACCTCATTCCGATAATAATTGGGGTTCTTCGTGAGAACCCCGTCCTTTCATGAGTGTCGATTCACCAACTCAATCCAACCGGCCCTGTCTCTGATACTCTTAGCTTCTTAGCACTACTCGACTCTCTTAGCCTACCTGGATAGCGCCATAGCCACCATCCCGAGCCGTTTTAAGTCTGTTATTAAAGGTCTGTCAAGCATCGGTTCGGGTATCCCTTCCCTCTCACGTTTTGAAAGGTGACTTTCGACAATTTATCACAAAATAGTTCGAACCATTGCCGGTTTGCTCGTCGTTGTGTGTCCCCGGGCTCACAATCTCGTTTCTTGAATCCGCTACATTTTTTTTTTTTTTACTTTATTTTATTTCCATTCTCAGATGTCACGTTGTCTCTGTTTTGCTGACGGCTTTTGACTGACTGCTACCTCGGTTGCTGCTTAGGCCCCGTCAAATTTGTTAAATAGAACTTTCGCCCGAAAGAAAGGAAGCCCGGATAAAAGAAAATAACAAGGAAATTCTAACTTTGAAGGAGGGTTCTTTTTTCCTCCCCAGAGTGTCCCAACGTCACAGGAAGACCGGCAGTCGCAACAGATCGAGTCAATTAGCGAGAGCAAGCATATCGCCAAGGGCTGCCCCAAACCGGCCCCAGAATCCCCAAGGTTTCGGCTTCGACGAAAACTCAGGTTACCAGCTCCAATATCTTTTATTTCAAGTTCGAGAACCGCGCCTTTCCCCACTTGCCCTCGCATCTAATGCGCCTTCATCCGCGAACTCTCGACCCGACTTCCATCGTCAATCGAGTGTTACAGACATTCGAACATCGAACTTCGCTTGAGTCGCTTCAGACCAGCTGCTCGCGTGACACCTCCGACGCAGAATATCAGCAGCTGCCTCCCGAGATTCCTTGAAGGCAATAGCTTGAAAATAGAAATCTTGCATCTAGTCGGCACGATATCTTGATATTTCTGCGCCACATTACGCCCTAACTTTGCTTTTCCCGAAGCAATTTTCTCAATCAGCCTCTCACACATCCATATATAAATATATATCGGCGACTACAAGCTGGAACCCTATCATCTCGTTCGTTCATGTCGAGCGTGAACAACGGCACGACGTCACCAACTGCGGTGAAAGTCTCTACCAAACTCAGCGCTTCAGCTGCAAAGGATCCGTCTCGTCCGCGAAGGAAAAAGGCCAGAAGAGCCTGTCATGCTTGCCAGAGGGCACACCTGACGTGTGGTAGGACAAATATATCTTTCTCGGTGTTGGATTTCATGCAAGCTTCAATTTTCGATCGCACACACCCTGCATAGATCGAGATTAAGCTGCTGTTCTAGAACCTCTTTCGTTCGTCTTCAATGGACTCTGTTTTGGCTGACCCGACTTACTTCTGCCTTTGCGCATTTGGATTGGTCCCGCGATCCGATTAGGTGACGAACGACCATGTCAACGTTGTATCAAGAGAGGTCTGCAAGACCTTTGCGCCGACGGTGTGCGAAAAAAGGCAAAATATCTCCATGATGCTCCCATTGACGGTCCTCCTAAAGGTGCCGCTCGTTCAACACAGGCACAGCAGCAAGCCCCGTCAAACCCTGGTATTTATACGGGAGATGGCACCATCAACCCGCTCTCGATGGATCAAACTCCAGATCTCCTCACGTCACAAATCGGCACCAACGCTGAAGCTAGCTTGGGATTAGACACTATGCCTCGATCCTCTCAGAACGGTCAGAACTCTCAGCAACAACAGCAATTCGGTAACCCTCCTTTCTTCGATCCAGCGGATCCTTCCATCTATAATTTTGATATCTCCTCTTTAAACTTTGGTTCCCATTACGGTGCTCTAGAGTTTGGCATGCTCGGTCATATGACAGGCGGTGGAGCCAATGCGACTACGCCTGAATCCAACGGATCTGGCAATTATCAACAACAAGCGCCTTTCTCACCTTCTGGTGGACCGGCTTTCGTTGCCCTTGGTGACACGGGCTTCATGAATGAATGGAACCCTTCGCGCCAAAATAGCTCAGGAAACGCCCTTGCCGGTACCGCCGCTGGTCATCCAAACCATGCCTTCACTGTTACAAACGGCCCAGGCAGTGGATTAACATCGCCCTCGCCGCCTCTGCCGTCACCCAAACATCCAACGACATTATACGATCTCAATATCACTCCTGCTACTGCCTCTCCACCCGTTTCGTTACCCAACTTTTACAGTCCCGCTACCGCACGACCCATGAATTATGATAATATCTTTAACCATGGCCATCAGTCAGCAATGTCCGCCCCCTTAGCGAAACCCGTTCATCCAGCTGTCGCGATTCGCCGGCCCAAAGACCCGTCTACCCTGTACACAACGATCACCAAACCGTATTCCTACACTGCAGGTTTCCATCGCCTCCTCGTAGTGCTTAGAAATCGATTCCCACCCCCTCTTCTAAATAGGATAGCCCGGTCAATGGCTTCGTATCGCCCCTCCTTCATCGCCTGCACTAAAACCCTAAAGGAGGATGATCTACTTTTCATGGAAAAATGCTTCCAGAGAACACTTTGGGAGTACGAAAAGTTCATCGGACAGTGTGGGACCCCCACGATCGTGTGCCGCAGGACTGGTGAGATCGCCGCGGTGGGCAAAGAGTTCTGCCATTTAACGTCCTGGCCTAAAGATGTATTGTTGGGTAAGGCACAAAACCTGAACACCAATTTTGGGAACAATTCTCTTGGTGAACGAGAACAGCAAGTCATCTATAGCCAACAGACTCAATCTGCTGGGACGGAACAAAACCCAAAGCCAGTGTTTCTGGCCGAGCTGTTGGATCAAGAATCCGTCGTAGAATTCTACGAACAGTTCGCCAAACTCGCATTCGGGGATGCGAGAGGGTCCGTGATGACAAAGTGCAAACTTATCAAGTATTT
The DNA here is from genome assembly GCA_036971345.1 of Dactylellina drechsleri. Lineage (NCBI taxonomy): Eukaryota > Fungi > Ascomycota > Orbiliomycetes > Orbiliales > Orbiliaceae > Dactylellina > Dactylellina drechsleri. The sequence continues at coordinate 140,044 of JAJTUB010000045.1, forward strand.
GCCAGCGGAGAACCCAACTCTCAATGACGTGGAGAGTGGAAAGAGAAGGAAGACCGGAACTTCCACCCCAAATAGAGGCCCAACCGCTCAGATGTCTAGAAATGGTGTCGTTGGAGAGAGCGGGTTGGATAGCCTGGCGAAGGATGGAAAGGTAGATTGCACTTTCTGCTGGACGGTCAAGAGAGATATGTTTGATATACCGATGTTGATTATTGGTAACGTAAGTTGAACCTTCCTGCCTATTATTCCTGAGGAGCTTTGTTAACTTAAACTCGGCGTTTGACAGTTCTTGCCCATTCTCCAAGGTCATCTCTCTTGAGGTTCCAGGATGGAAACGTCGTTCTCTCGTTCAGCGTATATTCCTTCACTTGCTTTGGCTTTGAACAGTTGCATTGGGTTCTTTCCTTTCGTTCCAGGAAACAGCTTTATCTAATACCTAGGAATTGCTTATACTGTTTGATTTTTCGTGATATCCACAAAACACATAGGGCGTATATCAAAGCAATTGGGGCGTTTTTGCGATATCAGCATATATCTTCTCATTTTATATTGACAGAAAAAAACCGGCGTGCTTCATTCTTCCGTTCTCCTCCGAGTTCTTTTCTTTGAATCAGTATACGAGGCACAAAAGTTTGTATTCAAAACAAATGATATATTTTTAATAACTTGTGTACACTATTTTCACCGTCCTCCAGTCGACGTTACGGATACCCTAGTATAGTTTCAAGTGTATACCCTCCCTTATGGCAATGGATTTGCATTCGCTAGTGCCCTCTTTCTGTAACAGATAATATATTTCTCACTCTAGGTGTATTGACTAAGTATGCCATGATTTGAGAATCATTCCTATGTATTCCTTAAGGAACAAGGGCTGGATCATAGCTTTGACGAGTTTCGAGACCTCTTCTCTAGAAGCAAGCGTTGTCGCTCCTCCTCTTGCAAGTCCTTTTGCTTCTTCCAAAATCGGGTTCTTGTTGGTTCGGCAGCAAATACCTGCGAGAGCCACACCCCCATTTGTTCCACTTCTTTCATTGCGTCGGGTATTTCCGTAGCGGCAGTAATTAAGCAGTGTCCTGCCTTCTCGACTACCCTGTGGTGTATATAGAACTCAGCATGTTCTGAAAAGGCTGGCTCATCTTGAGGCTTTGGCTCCTCGGGTGTCTGACCCGCTTGAAAGGCAGCTTGAACAACCTCCGCCATCGGTTTTTGACCATCGTTCAACTCTAGCTTATCGTTATTAAACCTCAGTTCCAGTTCATCCGATTCCTCCTTCTCCAACTCTTCCAGAGTCTTCCGCTTTTTAGGAAACATGGAGGCTTTCGCAGCGTGTACGAAATCTTTAGTTTGCTGGTGTAAGATATCGCCTTCCGCGCTGACTATCCGGAGTTGAGGCACGGTTAGTTTGCCTATCAGACTCAAAGGCGGATATGATTTTCCTCTTCTCAGCCCACGTTTAAAGAGATCGTCAGGAAGTGTGTCTATCCACGCTGGAGGATTTTCAGGATCCGCGAGACGCTCCTGGTCGATCTGGGCGAGGAGGTCGGTCCAGATGTTTACACCGGTAGAGGAGAACCAGTAGAGTGGTGAAACGAAGGGATCTGTGAATTCTTCTGGGGTTGCTAGATAACGCGACCGTAGATTTTTGAGGTTTTCGGAAGAGAGGAATGGGTTGTCAGCGACATCGGATAGGGAAGACAGGATATCTTGAGTCACTCCCAGGGGTTCTAGTTGGGAGTCCGGCATCTCCGCGAGCGAAGAAAGGGAGATTTGGGGGTTTGTCGGATCATCTTCGAATTCGAGCAGACGGTTGAGGATTGAAGAGGGCGATTTAGGAAGGGTGGAGAGTTGAGATTCGGGGATTCCGGGGAGAGGATCGAACGCCCAGTCCGTGACAGGCACCCAGGCGCCTGCTGCAATGATTCCGGATTCGCGACCTTCAGTGATGCCGATGGATGTAGCCAGACTTCCACCAAGACCTGTCCCCAGAACGGCCATAAGGCGACCAGAATAGTCTTCGCTAAAACGTTCGAGGCTCACGGCGGGGATATTACCACGTGCCCAATCGACTGCCGCAAGGGCATCATGAAGTGCGAGAGGGAACGGAGGGGAAATACGGTAACCGACGGCTATGGTTGTCGCACGTGTTATCTGGGTGAGGTATGAAATGACATGATGCTCGTCCGTATTTCGTATCGGGTTGGTTCCGCGGGACGGTAGGTATATTATTATGGGAGATTTGGAGTCTATCTCTTCAGATTTATAGATCCTAAACAAACAATGGAAATTAGCTTTGCAGTCACCTTGATAACCATCTTAATACTAGGGGGTATGTCGTGGATATATACCGTAGACGAATACTCCCGGTCGCCTTTCGTGGCAGAACAACATCTTCACAAGATACATTCTCAGCTACGGGACTGGTTCGTCGATAGTCCTTCGTGCAGGGATATTGTAGAGAGTTTTCTTCAAAAATATCATATCGTTCCTTTCCTGCGATTCTTTTCTGGTAGAATTCGAGGTAGTCTGGGCCATAGAGAGGGCGAGAGCGCTCACGAAACCGGGACGGGTAAACCTGGCGCGCCTTGGTTGATTGAGGATGGAAGGAAGAGTAAACGCGTACGCCAATCGGCGATAGAATTCGGGCTCGAGGAAGCCGCATGCGGGCGACTGGGGAAGATGCAATCCTGAGAGTGATGCGGATGCGATTGGAAGAAACCGCAAATTCATCGGACGGACAGGCCAATCATAGCCGCGAGATGCCTGCAGCAACTCGGCCAAATTGCATTTAACCCATGAATTCGAATGCGAAGACCGGGTGTATTCGAGTATCGGCAATAATCGAGTAATTATCCATCGTGGAAGCTTGTAGCATGCAGAGAGGCGGAAATTACGGCGACGAGTCTCTCAGCGTCGTCTTTGGTTGTCGCATTTGGACGACGCCGACGACGAAGCAACACAGTCGACCTTGTTGCATTTTGGTCACGAAGCATGGCAGCTATGAATATAAATGGGAGGATGCACTGGGTTTTTCTGAAATTTGGTATAAAATAATTTTATTACTACAATGATTTAAGCTTTAAATCTGTCTATTAAATGTGTGAACATTAAGGTAAGAGTAAATTAATGTACAAGACTGAATTTGAAGTCTGGTCAGTGGATAGAGCTACCGGTGGTATATGGGATTTATGTTTGGTCTTACGAGAACGCTAGCAACGGTCACAAACTAGCTACTAAACCGCTGATAGAATATCAACTTGCCAGGCTAGATGATCATTTCTAGCGAGAGATCCAATGGCGCCCAGTATTTTGTCAGAAGTCTGAATGAAAAATCAATACTCTTGTGTTGAAATATTCGGAATAGAGAAATATATCTTCAGTATCGTGAGGCCGCATTGGGTAGCGAACACTTTTAGAGTAAATTTTATCACATTTGTCGACATTTTGATTTATGGCTTATGTATTATTTTATTCGGCTGCTGTCTAAGGGTTTCTTTTTGTCATAGTATAGCAGTCACAACTATATATATTAATCCTTTCACAGCGTCGTCCTCCAGTTCCTCCTTTCCTTTCTTCACATTCTTGCTTCCCTGCACTCTCTCCCCCCCTCTCCCCCCTCAGAAAGTATACGCTGCTCGGCAACCACCATATGAAATTTCTAACTTCAATATTGGTCTATCTATATAGTACTCTCAAAACTTCAAATCCAACTGCTCTCCTATTCTCCCAAGTCCATCACATCGATATATTCTGCTTTATTGTAAATCGCGTCATCTCTGATACTCCCCTCTTCACAACCTCCCTTTTCACAGTCACCATTTTCAATCGAATCGTAAGTTTTTGTTTAATATCCTTTCCTCTCGTCTGATTCTTTGGTTTCCATCTCCTGGCATTGATCAACTCATCTCGGGCCTTATGCAATTAACTCTAAATCTGAACATCGTATTAGAATTCTAGAAATCATGTCTCCGGCCCCCTCTCACTTCGAATCATACGATGGTTTCATAGACATCTGCTCAAGAACTGGAAGCGAGTCGACCCCACCTGATCTAGAAAACCCGGAGCCTGCTCCTGCAACGTACCACTTCCCTGGACAAGCTTCCTTTTCAGACAAACTTATCCCCGATGTCCAGAAAGAGAGACCCCGCTGGCTCGACCCAAATGTGTACGACCCTGGCTACCAGCTTCTAGACACCTTGCCCCAACGACCATTCGTGGTCGAGGTGCCAGGACCACAACACGGGGTCCCCAGAAACATCATGTTGATTTACGAGGGAGAGAGGGATGGGCATCATGCTTATGCAAAATGGAGCACATCAATTAGTGACGAATCTTGGAGAGGTCCTCCGCCTCACGACACCAAAGTCCTTGACTTCTACGATCTGAAGGCCCGCTACGAACGCGAGAAAGCTAAATTTGATTGGTACCACGGGTTCAAAATCGGCCAGATTACAAATGACTGGTGCAACGAAGTTATTCACCATTTTTTCGTACCTCCAAGAGCTCTCAACAAACTTCCGGACCCGAACTCTCAACTACCTGGAGAGCGTCCACCTTCTGTGGTAGGAGAGGGAATCAAGTTGGAGGAGCTAACTCCTCAAGATTCTGGAAATAACCCTACGAATCCACGAGACTTGGCCAAGTTAATGAAATATAAAATGTACAAAGGCAGAAAGCCCAATGGCATCTTCGCGTTTCTCTCCCCAGCTTTGAAATATCCAAACCCCTCCAATAAGTTTCCTCCTAAACCTAGCAGAGAATACTGGAAGTTTGTAGAGGAGTGTCATCGCAAGCAGAGGTTGAATCCACGTGCAATGCCGCAGGAACTGCCCTTGCCCTGGATCCCGCCATCACTCAAGCCATCGATTCCGTCACAGCCACCAGCCCAACCACCAGCTCAACCACTAGTCCAGCCACCAAGAACACTTTCAGTTTACTCCTTCGACACCGTCCCGGACACCATAGAAGATAACAAAAGAAATCATATACCCATTCTTTCAGAGCCAATAGTTGATGCAGTCGCAGAACAATCTCAAGGACATGACCAAGAAGCTGAAGAAGAGACGAGCGAGCTCTCATCTGTGGGAACAATACCACCCAGTCCATCCGGCCCATACGGTCAAGATGATTATCAAGACTTAGAGGATCTAGGCTTTACTCCCTTGGGAGGATGCAGGCCACCATTAGCGGAAAGACGTCGCCAACAAAGCTATATCGATGCCTTTGAAAGACGTTTCGAGGAGAAGTATAAACATTCGCTAGAAAATGACATCGAAGAAAAATTGAAGGCGTTCCTCGAAAGGGAGCTGGAAGATAAATTGAAGCATTATCTTGAAGAGCACATAGAAGCGAAGATTAAGAGTTCTCTTAAACAAGAGTTAAAGTGGAAATTGAAGCATTCTCTCGAACAAAAATTAGAGGAAAAAATCAAGCATTCTATTGAGCAGAAATTAGAGGAGAATACCAAGCAGAGGTTTGAAAGAGACTTGGAGAAGAAGGTCAGAGCTTCGCTTGAAAAACAGTCCGAGGAGAAGATTGAGCGCAACCTGGAAAAGAAACTGGAAAAGAGGATCAAACTCTCCCTTGAACTACAATTCGAAGGCAAACTCCAGCAATCGCTGAACGACTTGATAGGAGTAATGCACAAGCGAATGAGGGTGATGGAGGCACAGCTCCGCGAGGAGATTACAGCTGAAACGGATAAGAAAGTCCTTATGGAAGTAGACCGACGTCTCAAAGCACTCGGGGCGACAGACCTTCAACGAAAATACGCATCTCTCAAGCCATCGGAGCTGTTGAGGGTTGAGATGACCTCCGGGACCCCAATCCCCCAAGAAGGATTGTCACCTTCATCAAACCAATATTCCGCTATTTACATTATGGCTCAAGAGTCGGGGCAGAATCAAAATCTTCTTCCTCCAATCTTTGCTAAAGACTCAAAGGACCGAGAGCAGCAGATCACCGAAAAACCATTGATCGAACCATTTCTACATAACCCAACGCCTCTTCGCCATAATCTTCCCAAGCTCCTATCTCAGAGCATGCCTGGTTTTTCATCAGGAGCTCAAGAGGCTATAGAAATAGATAAAACCATGAGAAAGCGAAAGAGTGACCCGCATATTGCAGACGATGGGAAGAAGCCTAAATACACAGATCCCTGGAAAATGTCAGATAAACCGTCAACCTTCAGACAGAAACCTACTACACAAGAATCGTCGCTTTTCGTCGAACAGTCGCTACTGGATATCGAAGATCATAGTGAAGCTCAGAGAGACCTAGCTGATTTCCCGGCATTACAACCAACTCGATCACCATCAACCAGTTTCCAAGAGACCTCAGATAGCTCAGTTTCAGGATACGACCCATTTGGTCTTCCATGGGGCCATCCGTACCCCGAACAGACTGCAGAACTCGTCTCGATAACCCGTCCATTCAACCCTGTATTCGAAGTTTACGTACCCCCAGCCACATACAAACAATCTTCTCCATCACCAACACATCAGTTAAGTCCAGAGGAGAGATCTTGGACTTCAATTCTTGCCGAAGCATTCTTGCCGATTTCAACCTAATGAGAATTTGACTCTCCTCCAAACTAAGTCTTAACACAGAGATCCTAAAGAAGAATAAGCAATGATGACTTTCTGTATTGATGCTCACATGAGTTTACATTTTCTATTTCTTCATGTACGCTTTCTACGTCGCTCTTACTATAACCCCTGCTGAGTTCTATTTCCTCTGTTCTTATCCACCCGTTTTCGTGTATCCCTTTCTTTCAATTCGTGTACGTTTTTGCCCTTTTATGCTTTCTTCGGTCATATCAAGTCCATACGCGAAGTATCGTCGAATTCTCATCCTTGCGTATACAAGAGACTACGTTTTTGTTCACGTCTCCCCCTCTTATCAACGGTAAAAGCTTTGTTTCATGCGCTGAAAATGTTTCTCGTCCTCATATCACTTTTTCTTGTTGACTATTCTACATTTGCCACCCTTTGACGCCTGCTTCTTCGATTTGTTTCTTTATTTCTTTATTCGAACATGTTCAAAGACTCTTCTTTTAGATCAAGTTAGATTTCTGATATGATTGTGCTACACTTATTATGGTAGCTCGATCTATTGGTTTTCTATCCTTGAATCTAGAATTGTATGAAAACATGTATGTTACTTGTTATTAGATAAGATGAATGAAACTGTTTATGTGTTTATTAACGTTTTGTTTACAGAATCATAAGGCGGACCTTTCTTTTTAGATATATAAGTCCACACGAAGTTCATCATAAAAAAATAGGACTTGGAAACGGGGCCTTTTCGTTAATTCAAAATAGCATATGGATATATTAAAGATTAATAGCATATATAACCCGAAAATCAGGTTCCCGTTTCACAGGTACAGTACCCGAGACGGGTAGATCACCACTTCCCAGGTTAAGAGATGGAAATAGAAGGGACAACCCTGTATGATGCAAATAACCTAATCGATAATTTAAAAGGTTCATGGGAAACCATTTTCATCATGAAGTATATATGGACCAGGTATGATAACAAGATAGCCTTTCTAGCCCAGCGTTCAATTAACATCGCCAGAAGGAGAGAGAAAAGGGATAGGACACAAAAGTGGGCGAAGCCTTGCGGAAGATAAGGGGATAATATATTTTTCGGCGCCATCTAAATTGGTAGCATAGCCAATACCGATCTTTAAAATCCCAAAAATAAAAAGAGGAGCCGAGCAACTGCAGAGCCTTAGAAATTCAGGATCTTCAAAGCTAAACAAGCAATGCCAAGAGTTGCTCGCTTTGAAGCCTTTCTTTTGGCAAGGGTTAGAAGCATACCAATATAGCCATAAAACCGAATTTCGGAAATCTGGAGGTGAATGCGATATCACAACTAGTTCCGCAAAATAGGGATACAGCCGATCCGTGGAGATTATTTAGTACCTAAATCTAGATCTCGAGATCCGTTAATGGTGGCAGATTGCATCCAGAATAAAGGTTATTAAATTTTGAAATTAGCATGATTTTGTTGAAAATTTATTGATTTCAAGTTCCTTCAGTTTGACTTTAAACTTCTTTTTTCAAATTCATACCAAGTTTATAGCGAGACCAACCAAGTTCTTAAGATTGTATGCAGTACTTCCTTCAACACATAGGTGCATATACTGTATATAACTTGATTGGAATAGTAGTAAATCTCGTATTTAAAATCTACCTTACTATTTCTCTATCGACCTTCTATCTTGTATCTCTTGTTGTTTCTCGTACCCTCGCTTGCAACTCCTACAATAAAGGTTGAAGCTTAAGAGGTCTTGGCATTTCTATATTGATAGGAATTAGAGATCCCTGATATAGTTCTAGCGGTTGGTTATCTTTGGTCAAGAACGTTCCGCACAGTGCCCGCATGCGTTCGGAATGTGCATGAGGGCTTCGGACCCAATCTGCTTCCATTCGGTACTCGCTGCTTTATCGGTGTTCCCGAGCCCCAGATTTCCTCACAGAAGCGAAACATGGTATTCGGATACAAGTGTTGTTTCTCGGTTTTGACCATATGCCAACTTGTCAGCACCGAGAAACATCTTTCAGCGGTTTGGTTCAAAATCAACCGAAAAAGTTTCTCCACCCATTTTGGAAAAACAGCGATATGACAGAACTACGAGGTGGCAGCCACTACAAACGCTTCGAATACCCTTTGAGCGCTTCCTGAGGATCCTCGGGAAACAATCAAAAGCATACTTTTCAATGAGTTGGATACCTTGTTCTTTCGGTTCTTCGGCAAATGGCTCAAGAATGCCTTTTTGGGAATGTTCGTTGCCACAAGTCCCCATCCCAAGCCGAGAAACAAACGGAGCTAACCACAAATAGCTAGTACTCACAAACTAGCACTTTATGATTGGCTGGTTCTTGGGGCGTTATCAGGTAATGAGACTTTGACATTAGGAATTGCTACCTTGATCCTCTGCTCCGGGACCTCTTGACCACGCGATATCGAGATATCTCTCAGATGGGTTGGCGGTATGCGAGCCTTGACGGTGGATCTCTTGCCCAGCAATCTATTCAAGAACTTCTAATATCGTCCGAGAGTAACGTGCACTCGATGGGATTGCATAAACGCTGCATTATTGTCTCAAATGTTGAAGGACACTCTTAGAGGGACGAGATGCCAAAATGGAAGGAAAAGATAGTCTGAAGAATATAAAACTGGCACAGGTCCCCTCATGCATTGCATTATAGAAACTTTGCCAAGTTGTTTCCCACGTCGCGGCCGTCGACAATCACTCCTTTGTCGTTCTTTCTTGTTGTTTTGCTTGGTTTTCCTTCGTTGTTAGTTTTATGCAGAGTCACGCTCCTTTACGGATTTTCTTTTGAAGCTTCACTCATTAGCTCAAATATCGACATAAGAAGCGCCTCAACAGGTGCTTCGACGACTCGCCACGATGACACGCACATCGTTCCTTTTCAAGGCTGCAGTGTCTTTACTTTCCTTAAATACAATTGTATCTGCCGTTCCCTTGGACAGTGAAGCGGACTGGCTTGTAGCATCAGATAAGATAAGGAAAAGATTAGAAAACGGCCATGAGCTCGTAAAAAGAATTGCTCCAAGGCCGGCGACGCCGGGCCAGCCACCGAATTGTAACCTTTGGAAATTCATCATGCCTGGCGACACCTGCGATGCTATTGTTAGCAAATATGCTAGCGACGGATTAAACGTAGATATGTTACAGAATTACAATCCCACGGCATTCGCCTGCCCGACTCCCTCACCGAGAGTTTATATCTGCGTGCGTACACCAGGGCAGCCCACAGCCGCTCCAAGCACCACGGCCAAGGCTTCTTCTACTAGCTCTAGCAAAAGTTCAAGTCCCACGACCTCTGCTTCGAAAGCTTCTTCCACATCATCTTCGAAGAGTTCTTCCTCTCCCTCCAAAGACTCTTCTAAAACTTCCTCGAGTGCTTCTTCGGATGCTTCTTCGGGTCCTTCTGCTGCGTCTAAGGATGAACCATCCGGAACAACAGCCGCTGTTAACCCCAGTGGCACCTTCATATTCGGGGCTGGTGACGGAGCTTGCGTTAACCGTCAGAATATTAACGATCTACAATCCAAATATCCTGATACTTTCAACTTGCTCGTCCTTGCACTCGCACAGCTCATGAACGCGTCTAGCACTGATCCGTTCAGTTATTTTGGATTGGCGGGTATTCACGGCGCCCCGTAAGAGAACTTCCCATTTTTGGCATAACCAAGGACTGTAGCTCATTAACATGATACCAGATACGTCGCATGGCCGGATCCAAAGGAAACTGGTAACTTCAACACGAAGTGGGGTTATTGCACACATCGTAGCGTTATCGTAGGTCACATATTACTAAGAATTATTTATCTGTCTAATGAAGAGCTAACTAACCCATTTCAGTTTGCACTATGGCATCGACCATACATGCTTGCATTAGAGGTAAATTTCAACCAAAGCGCTAGAATTAGTATCATATCACATAATTTATCTAACTTTCGTAACTAGCAAACCCTTTACTATGCTGCTAAAAATATCGCGAACACATTCTCCGGAAGCGACAAGAAGAAATACCAAGATGCCGCTAAACTTGTCCGATGGCCGTAAGCTCTAAATCTTTTCATAACTACCGAAATAATAACTATACTAATGTAGCTACCGATTTGACATAGATATTGGGATTGGGCTGTTGCAACACCCGGCCAGCAGAGTCATTTGCCGAAATGTGTCATGACTTCTACGATCTCTGTCATGCAACCAGATAAGAGTGGTAAAGCTGTAAAGGTTACAATCCCCAATCCGTTCTACGGATACAAATTCAAGGGAACCGAAAACAGCTTCTTGGCCAAGCCTGTAAGAAACAAGATCTGACTCCTAAAGCTCAAATAAACGGCTCTAATAATAATGTATATAGTTCCTTGGAGGACTTTCGGGAAGTAATAGACGACCGCAGAACTCGCTTGGCCCATCTCAGGACCAAGTTGCAGACACTACTATGGAGAGTGGTTTTATCACGTTAGTTTGCATCCCGTGCACATTTGATGCTTGCAATCCGTTAATGATGGCTTTTCACAATAAGGCGACGAAAGAAGGCCTACGATCTGCTGTCGACTAACAGTACCTACAATGACTTCTCCAACGCCCTTGAGAATATCCACAACGACGTTCACGTCCAAATTGGTGGCTCTGGTCTCATGGCTTTTATTCCTTATGCTGCATTCGAGCCAATGTTTTGGTAAGTCAAAATATGTTACACAATAGGCTCGTAAAAATGAGATACTAATTCTCCTAGGCTTCATCATAACAATATTGACAGATTTTTGGCTATGTGGCAAGCCGCCAACCCTAGATCTTATCTCGAGCCAGATGATGCGGTTGCTACCTTCCAACGCTTCGTCAAGCCTGGCGATCAAGACGATTTGGATACTCCATTTTACCCTTGGAAACACAAGGACGGTTCATACTGGAATGGCAATGACGTTAAAGATGTAAAAGCCATCTTCAAATACGGTTATGGATATCCAGAAGTCCCATGCACAATGTCCGGCGCTAGTGACGAAGAGCTCGATCAATTTGCTACTACTCAGATCAACAATCTCTACCAGTCCGAAGCCCAACCAGACAATGGACCAGCAACTAAGCTCAAGGAGCGTGCCACATCTAATAACGTGACCGAATGGGATGTCAACATCTTCGTTGACCAAGCCGAATTGCCTGGCACTTTTGCTATCTACGTCTTTATGGGTCAACCACCATCTGATATTAGTAAGTGGGATGGCTCTGGGCAGAAGCTTAGCACGTTGGCGCTCCTCGGTACCCCTGGTGTCGTAAAAGAATCCAGAGTCCAGGCCGCTACTATTCCGCTCAATCCAATGATGGCGAAGAAGGGTATGAAACCAGATGATCCGACTGCTGCAAAATGGTTGGACGACAATCTCGTGTGGACTTGTTTGAACACCGATGTCTCTGTAAGTTTCAATTTTTGATATTCGGCACACCAAAACAAGACTAATACTCCCAATCTACAACCATAGGGCACCCAAAAACTAGTTGATGTTAAAAGTATGAAGACCTTGAGGGTTGCTGTTACCAGCAAACAGGTTATTCCCGCAGCATCCAAGAACGACAAGCCACAAGTAGGCCCGTTGGTTATCAATACCGCTGCTACTCAAAGCAAGGGAAACATTGGAGGTGTGGCCAGCTTGGACGAACTTACAAACCCCCCAAGATTGGACGGTAAGAAGAAGCCGATCCGTGCCGGTACTATGAAGATTGTTGCACACCATGGTGCTGCTGGTGCGAAGGGTGCCGCAAAACCTGCTGCTAAAGGCGCAGCGAAACCTGCCGCTAAAGCTGCTCCCGCCAAGGCCGCTTCCGCTAAGGCCAGTCCCGCTGCGAAAACTTCGAAGTTTTCAACGGCCAAGGCTGCCCCAAAGAAAGGCCATTAGGCAAGCAAATTTGAATCAAGTAGTTCTAAATCCCGTACCATTTTCATCAAAAGAGGTACAAAACGAGTTTGTTTTTTCATTTTTGAGGTTGCAAATTGTTCCTGCCAGCATTGGCGAAAGGATGCGCAGCTTCGGTTATTCATCAAAATGGGAATCTGGCGTTTCACACTTGCATATGTGGATATAGGAGTCTATATAGATCGGTTACGGTTGTATGTTGGTTTTTTTTAGATGTACTTTATAAACAGATTTTACGGATAAGAACGATTCCTTCTTTCCGGTTGCATATATCGAATAGCCAAAACCAGTCAAAAATGATAGTTTGAATGGCAACGTCCTTTTCAAAAAGAACCAATCGCAAACGAAAAGGAGAAACCCACCCTGATTGGGCTTATTCCTCCTAATTAACCAGGGGGGGCCTATCTACCCGAACCGAAGATATCTAGATATGATTTTGGGGTAGCCTATTTTGTTTGTATTGGAGATTCAAACCCCTGTTGGGCATCTAGTATCGAAGATCCTAGTATAAGCAAGAAAGGTGGCTCCACAACGTCGAATACATTACATTGAAACCGTTACTTTTGTTTCTAGATCATCAGCGTGAAATTTTATCTCTGATGAACCCTTTCAGACTAAACTTCTCAGAAGGATAGAGCTCTGCAGTTTTAGTTGGAAGTGATATCGCTGGGGCCACCTTTGTCCCACAACTGCATTCGACTCCCTGCCAAGCATATGATCCAATGTCTATGCTACAACCAGGGCATTGAATCATTCCTTCCAGACGGCCTTTTTCGAATTCCGGGGTCATCCATCTAACTGGATCTATGAAATGAAATTCACACTGAGCATTTTTATCCGGTGTGTGAAATACAAATGCGTTCGAACCTGCGAGGCTGTATCTACATCGAATGTCAGATCGGGCCTAAGCGTTTGGCTGTTGGATATATTTCGATTGACAGAAAGCTTTACTTACTTGCATTTCCTACATCTGAGCTGTTTGTTATTCTTGGACGCTGAAGATGAAGAAGGATCATCATCTGCATAGTATTTGATTGCAGGCGCTTTATTCGTCGTCTGAGATCTTTTGGCTTCTTTTCGGTACAAATATTTCTGATATTCCGCTACACTATCTAGGTTTTCGATAGCATGGTCTAAGTTCTTGGCGTATATATGAAGCTGGATTCTGAATTCGAGATTGGGGCATGCCACTGGCCTCGACTCCTGAACCATTTCTAGAGCGGTGTCGGCAGATATCCTATTTTTGTATATTAAATATGCCGTCGCTATTGTCACCGATCGTGAGATACCAACAGCGCTAATGTAAATCGCGTTAGGGCGCTGTTTAATTTTACACGTACACTTCCGTATAATGTTACTGTGTAGTATACTAGTATACATACCAATGCACCAACACACCTCCTCCACCTTGAATACCCTCGTCAATAAATGCGTTCGTTCTTGTGAAATGCTCAATTAAGTTGGAGTTATCGTCATCATCCGATTCGATGTGTAGATGTTTATAGTTGTGGAATAATGTCAAATCTAGGGGTCCTCTCAAGACCGATAGCACATGCGTGATATTTGCCTCTTTGAGTGCTTGCGGCATGCGCATGATAAACATGCTAACGAAAATCTCGGTCAGTTGCGGGCTGGGTTCTCTGGTGTGAAGTCTAGGTACACAGGCTTACCCGCTCACGTGCAGCCTTGTACCCTGGATCGTGCTCAGATTCATTTTGGGGTTTCTAGGATGGCTGTCCTTGCGCGAATTTGGTTTTGAGATGGTTATTAGCTATTACAAAAGTAGCTGTAGACCAAGAAGTTCGAGAGACTTCGAAGAACAGTATTATATTTGACAAGGTTGTAACATACTAATTTATGGGCAAATATCTTAACGATTTTGTGAATCCTGCCCTGAAATGGTGTAGGGGGAGATGCCCCTGCCAAGCCTGCCCGTTTGCTTGCACAAGCTGGATCCTTGCCCAGGTCTATTGGTCCTCTAGCTGGGCGACCGCATGTCTCTGATTCTTGAAATCGTCTCAGGAGTCTACGATTCTTAACGCATAAATTATAATACTTTTTTCGTATTCACAAAACGATTCTCTCGGTCACGTCGTATAATCTTAGCCTCAACGTGAACTGCTCCACAGAGTTTCTGTGTTGTTAGTGTGGTATTTACGAATTGGGTAATTTTGGCTGGGTAACAAGCGACGCACCCGGCTTTTGTTATCAACTCGATCCCGAAATTTCCAAGCCGACAGGATTGATGCAAGCCGGACTAGCCGCCCGTCCCGCAATTCCCGAAACCCCTTAATTTTGGCAATCCTCGATGGTCGGACGCATAGCATCCTAAAAGCTGAGTACGCAATTCTGACGCTGGACCGGACAATGCGAGGGGATGTTCGTTCATTGCGGCGCCAGCTTCCCCGCTATGTTCTCACTGCCTGACTGCGGCTCAGCGTTAACATGCTGAACTAGCCTTCTGAGCTCCAATTAGTCGGCAATACAATTATGAGACCTCATCGGAGACTCTTCACTTCACTTCACTGTTCCTCGCGCTCAAGCCCCCACCAATATTTCGATGTCTTCCTACCATAGGAGAAACCCCTCACAGGGCTCTTTCTTTTCAAGTCAGCGCAGAACAAACAGAGGCCCAGCGAAGATAACCTTACTCCCGCAAGAGATCTTGCTTAATATCGCCGGATACCTGTCTAATATTGATGCCAAATGTTTCATCAGAGCCTTTCCGCCCACACAGAGGCCTACCCCTGGAAGATCTTTCCACCGTTGGCAACAGCTGCTTGGAAGTTTCACGGCTGAACTGGAGAAGATCTTTGACGCTATAGAAAATTGGCGTCGAGAACAGGATAAAGTAATCGCGCCTGTTGCTGCTTCATCGGTTGGCCAACAAATCCCTGAAGCCGTAAGGTTCGACAATACGTTATTCCCCGCAGTATTGGCAGAGCTGCATATTCCTTACTCAGACCTCAAGCAAATCCAACTTGATGACATCTTTTTCTCGTTGGATAGGTTGGCTAGTACTCTCAGTCTACCTCTTACACCTTTAGTAGACTGTGTCGATGCCGAAGAAGGTTCTAGGAAGCTACAATGTGCTCTCGAGCCGTTTCTACCATGCGCAACGATTCAATCTTTGCTCCCCGCTCCGCTATCTCAGCGAATTCCTTCGATGCAGCCACCCTTGGTAGACCGAATTCTCTTAACTGCATATCTCTTGTTCTCTAAGTTACAACCAGACGATATACTTAACCTACTCCCCAAGAACTCCAAGAATGGTTATATGAGTGAGCAAGCACTGGCGGAACATTTTTCATACTTGCTGCTTTTCATAAGGGTCTACCAACTGGATGGTCACCTTTGGCGTGACTTCCTTTGTTCAACCAAAGATCCCATGACTGATAAAGTACGATGGAGCTATACGAACGGGTCGCCTCTATCTACCCAAGGCCTTCAAATCCTGCGTAGAAGGCTAGAGAAATGGTTTGTCGACTACCACGAGAGCCCGACCGACTTGTTATCAGATCCTAAGAAATCGATCCTTACAAATGAACAAAGCGCCTTCGTAAACACCGAGATTCGAAAAAACCAAATATTCAAGGTTAGAGCATACGCAGGCACTGGAAAAACAAAATGCTTGGTAGATTATGCGAGCAGGAGACCTCGAAAGAAGGTTTTATACGTTGCCTATAACAGAAATGCGAAACTTGACGCTGATCTTAGGTTTAGGGCCTGTGCCAACGTATGTTACTTCTCATGCTTCAAAATAAAAATTGGTTAGGATAACTAACTAGGTCTGCTTTTTTCTTAGGTGGACTGCAAAACACTTCATAGTGTCGCTTTTAACGCTTTATCAGTTGTTAACCCGATAGTAGATAAGCAAGTGAAAGGGAAGTCCGTTCCGCAAACCTCAAATTCACTTCAACCATCTTCACGGCGCGGGAAACTAAGCAGGATACAGTCTGCGCCCGAAGACAATAAGTTCCTTCGAAACTGGGAAGTCTACACTATTGTGGAAGCTCTGGACATGACTTTGGATACTGTAGCGTCTGTGTTTACCACGCCGTTCGATTGGCAAGACGAGCCTTCGAGTTGGAGTAGCAGCTCCAGAAATAATGGGCAAACGGTGGGCACGGCCAAGAACCCTAAGAATCCGGAAAATCTCGCTAGAGTAGTCACCACAGGTATCGACAGGTTTTGCCAGTCGAAAGCTCGGGAACCCGATATCACACATCTGTCGCTAGGTCAATGCCGTACCAAGCTCTGCAATCCGGAATTAGCTATTTCCTGGGTGAAAAAATTCTGGAAAATGATTGAAGCGGGAGAATCTCCTTTGATGACGCATGATTGCTATCTCAAAATGTTCTCTTTAACACGAAACCCTGACGCAGACAAGAAAACATTTGGCAGTTACGACATTGTGATGTTCGATGAAGCTCAAGACGCAAATCCATGCATGGCAAACATCATATTGCGTCAAAGGGAGGCTGCTGGTATTATCATCATCGGTGACCCCTACCAGATGATATACGGGTTCAGAGGGGCCCGCAACGAATGTTTTGACGACGAAAAACTGCCTCCCACGAAGACCTTTCACTTAACAAGAAGCTTTAGATTTGGTCGAGAGGTTGCAGACATCGCCAACCTGATACTCGGAACTGTTGGTGAGCGAACACTCGTTCGCGGTGTCAACACGAACGTACCCTCACCGGCCGTATTTTTGCCTCCATCGGTTCCGACGGCCACGCCACCTCGCGGGAAACATACAGTAATCTTTCGCACCAATATTGGTAAGCCAGCCGTTTCCTGGTCCAAGAATTTTTTGCTTTACTGGGGCTGACAGAGACTAGAGCTTGTTAAATACTTCTTTTCTTCTTTCACCAAGGACCCGAGCAAATCCATGTGCTTAAGAACAAGTGCGGCCAATGCCTCCACTGCCCTTGTACCGTTACTCAAGGCAGGCTACCTTATTTACACTGGAAATACAGTCAAACACCCTCGCTTGAGAGGTATTGCCACTTTTCAGGACGCGAAAGCTTATCTCCAACGGGAGAACAAATCAGGTGGTATGGATACAGATGAAGTTGATATCCAAGCAGTCGCTCTTATTGTTGGTATGGAGAAATTCTATGCTGAGAGCAACACTGGCGGTGGTGATTTCTTGAAATTGCTGGATGCGTCTGCCGAATGTATCTCAGATACAGAGGCTAATGCGGATGCTGTTCTGACAACTGCACACCAAGCGAAAGGCTTAGAATGGGACGATGTAATCGTCGCAGATGACTTTGTGATGACTAGTTTGGGGGCTAAAGACTCAGCGAATCAGGGCTGGTGCAACGAGGCTACTAATTTGCTTTACGTCGCTTGCACTCGGGCGCGGAAACGACTCCAGCTGTCTCATGGATTATCATCCTTCTTCACGAGCAGAGTTGGGACCTATCGATTCTTTTTTTCTCCAGTTTCCCACGAAACAGTCGAAGACTCGGCTTGCCCTTGTTGTCGAGGTAAACAACCTTTCAAGACTTTCCTGAGCGAGCTTCTCGCCACTACGGATGGTATTAGATCGGCGGATATGACGGAATATCTTTCCTCGGTGCCATCTCCTTGCATTGGTTTCGAAGCTATTAACCCTCGCCGCAATCCCTTCGCATCAAACGGCTGGATTGACTATACGCGAGCGCTGCCAAATCCAATCGAGCTACCAAATTGCATGTATTTACCTGCTATCGCTTGCGTCAATTGCATTCTGGCCTGGCGATATCTCTCGCATCAGACCCATGGGGATCTCTTTCGATTCGCAGAATGGGTTAAAGCTCGTCTAGGATTTTCTACGTATATATATCATTCTGACTACCACCTGTTCTGGGGTGACAGGTTCACGCCATATAATCGAAGTCACTTACGAGTTTTAAGGAAATGGGGCATTCGCGATACGTATCATCTTGACCTTAGGTTAGGACTTGAAAAAACGCAAAATATCGGACTGCTAGAGGACAGTGAGGTCTCCTGGAGTGATTTTTTGTTTGAGAAAGCGAAGGACGCTGGGGTAGAGTATGATGACGACGATATAGACGACTTTATCATGGGGTTTGGGGAGTAGGTCTTTGTAATATATCCATATTTTTACATACAAATTTTGGGCTTAGTCATCTTCTGCCCTTCTGACAATCACTTGCTTTCTTTCTCTATCAGTTCTCGAATTATATCCTTTGAATCTTTAGATTTTTAGAAAGTAGTGGGCTAGAGGTCGAGAATGAATTCATTCATATTATAAAAATTTTTATAGATACTGAATATCAGCAAAACAAATGATTCCAATGTATACACCTATATAACTAGAAAGAATGAGAAAAATATACCGATGGTGGAATAACTAGAGGTTCTTGTTAACTCTCCCTCTCGTTGGTGCTATGTCCTCTCCTCCTTCCCCTTAGATTGAAATCCAAATTACCAACTTGTGTCAAACACCATTTCGGGACCCATCCCTCAACTCTCTTCTTACTATGCATCTTCGACCCCCATACTGCGTCAGCCGCATCATCCTCGTAGTCAACCTTGATCATATCTCCGACTTTGACATGAATTTCGCCCTCCTTTTTGGCGTCATATTGTGCCCAAACCCGATACGTGGTATTTGTGGGGCGAGAGGTAGAACGGGTCGGAGAACGGGAATCGACAAATGTGCGAGATGAACTTGTTGATACTGTCGAAATGGAGGATATCGTGGATATTGTCGATGTTGCGGGAGAAGCAACGGTATCCTGGCTGCTGACTGTACTAACCGCCGATCTTGGAGGACTGCTGAGCGTCTTTTGTGATCTGTCTATCACTGGAGAGGCGGCCAAGTCGCTCGGGAAAGAAGGGAGAGGCGGGGGTGGAGGGATAAAGAGAGCTGGTTTCGGGCTAGGTGTGGTACGGTGGCTGTTATTCTCAGGAGAGGGTGTTCTTATCCTGGTATCCGGCTTGCGAGACGGCGAGGGAGCGGGAGATAGGCCTCTACGTTCTCTAACAAAACTTCGCGATGGACGAATCGTGCGATTAGGGCTTGGGTCCCGGGTTCCTGCGATAGCCCCAAGCCCAAATCCAAGGTTTTGAGACGAGCGATGTGGTTCGGTCATGGCAGGCATTTCAGAAACTCCAGTTTCTTGGTCGGAATCTTCGTCATCGTTATCCTCAACAATTATCTCGGTTCTGATCGTTGCGCGGCGAAGAAGCGTGGGCATCGAGAATTCAAAGGCAGGCAGTTCAACAGCATTAGGAGACACCAGCGAGACTGAGTCGAGTTCAAACACGCCTTCGTCGATGTCCTCCGGCCCTTTGGCTATGGAGCTTACTACTCTGGTGAGGTTGTCGCAAAATAGATCTCGCACTATGACAGAAGTCAGCCGGTCCAAGAAGAGAATTCATGCAATAGAGTCGTACATTGTTTCGTTGGAAACATATAACTAGCTGTCCCGTTCATACGCCAACAACGGGGGTCGCCGTCTCCAGATCTGTCAGCGATTGCAGAGTCGTGGGTGAATGCAAATGTCCTTTCTCCTATGCAGCAAGCTTCAATCGATGCCTTAATGCTGCGTTCGCGGGTGAACATGCTCGGAGGGACTACATGGAATTATTAGTTGTTATTTATACGCCCTACCCAAGATCGATGGGATTGTGGTTCGTACCATCCTGAGATAAAACACGGTCGTTTGAGAAGCTTTGTACAAAGATCCGCAGAGTATTCAAGTCGTCATCCTTCAATATTGTCAGTTTACTATTGTTAAAAAAGCCATCGAAGAACTTTGGATTATCGGCATCCACGGCGGCTTCTTCAATGTTACTATATTTAGGAATCTTGTTAACGGACCCTATATATAAGAAGAACATTGGGGTATTCGGACTAACCACTCGTATTCTTTATTTTCGTCTTCTTCAGGATCAAACCATCTCCTCATCTTTAGTCGATTGCGCCAAAAGTTGAACCATCCAAAACTTTGAGAAGCAATCTGCTGGGTCGCTCGATTGGCACCATCGAATCGTAGTCGCAGCCTTCCAGTACCTAGCCGTTCCTCTCTTCCGTACCCGATGGTATTATCTGGAGGTAGAAGGACTGCGTCATCGACTTGCATGGTCAAAGTGATATAGTTGTCCTGTGGGTGAAGTTTGGGGGCGGCGCGGACATAACAAGTAAAGTTTCGATCACCAGACTTGAATTGAAGCATACTCCTCCCACCATCTTCAAAGAGATTCGCAGTTCGGCTGGGATCTTGGCTAAGCCTATCCGCAAGATCTCTTCGCCGCACAATTCGGTGTTGCGAAATCGAGACTTCCTTTGTAGCTTGTGATAGAAATCTCCATTCTCCATCGATTCGAATATCCGCTGAAGGCGAAACTTCAATCGTACCGAAGGCTGAAAGAACGGAAATAGTCTCCATATCTTCTGTGTGAACGGATATCAAATCTTGACTGGGTCTCATTCCCACGATAGCAAGATTGGTTGCGACTCTCATTCGGAGGAGACTTGACATGACTTCCTCAAATTGGCGTTCCTCTTCAAGACTTGTCAGTAGTGATCATCAAAAGTTTGATGGAGAGAACTCACTTTGCGGGTTCGGACAACGAATATATAGCTCAAGGGTCAGGTCTTTTGCTGTCACATTAACGATTACAAAACAACCAGGCGTCTTTCCGGTTCTCGGGCTCAGAGTTAAGATAGGAAGGGTAAAGCCACCAGCTAATTTTCGTTAGATCAAGAACCAGGACTACAAAGTGGGCGAGGCTGCATACCTCTGTAGTCACCAAGCTCGTGCTGCTTGACCAAACTCTGAATACCGTTCCCGTTTTTACAACGACAAGCAAAAAGAGGCAGGGCAGCTTGTCCAATCGCATCGAAAGAAAGAAAGAGCGCGGGGTTGACGGTGGCGTGAGGACACAGGAGGGTTTGGTTCGCTTCATCCAGATATATTTCAACATCACTGAAGCTTTTATCAGCACGTTATGCATCTATTCATCTTGTAGCAAAGTACTCACAGTTCATATCCTTTTGATGTATCCAAAGGCGGTTGGCTAAATGACCCTGAAGGCCTTCGAACATGATTAGATGGTAGTTCTGCGAATAGGTTACCCGAGCTGCGAGGACTTGTGTAGCTGAAATCTAGCGGGGCAGGAAGTGCTATTTCTGTTGTTTCCGAGATGGCGGGCGTAGCAAAGCCTGGGATCGGACTGCTAATCGCATCCTCGAGCGACATGGTTTCCATTATGAATTCGCCTCGACCAAGTTCTGTGATCATGCAAATACAAGCAACCGCATCTAAATTGAAAGTTCTCGTTAACGAACTCTAAGTCGCTAAATTATAGGGTCAATGTCATAATACCTTGATCGTCGCTAAACTGGTAATTGATAGTATTTGGTTCTTGTCGAATTTTTAAAGATGGCCCGTCTTTTTCTTTTCCAGGTATCAGGTATGTGACGTTTGCCATTGGTTCTTCGATAGCAAGCATATCATCAATTAGGTCTAATTTAGTACCCTTTCTGTCCGAAACTAGAAACCGCAGTTATACGTAAGCAACTGGTGAATTCTGGTCTCTTTGAACTGTTTTTTATCTTACCGTCTTGAGTGACAACGCAATTGCCCGAGATGTTTCTTACGGCAATTCTCGTGGATCTCGTCGACCAATCGTGCAGTATTACCAGCTGAGATCCGTAGAATTCTTGGTTGAAGACTTCTGGTCGCCCTTTCACGATCACATTATTCAGGTTGCTAAAGGGTTGTCAGCCTGCGGTTTCAGCCTCTTTATAAATATATTTTACTAACAAAGTTGCCTTCACTTCTTCTTTTCGCGACAATCTCGCAGCCCAAAAGTTTCTTAGTTGTTCATGTAACGGCTGTATCCATGCAACCAAGAATGCCGATTCATTAGTTGCTGCTCTTTTGTTACTTGGTAATTTAGGAAGATTCCATCGATCGAGTTGAATGTCACCTACGATTAAGTTACAACGTTAGTGGAAATTAAATGCTAATTAATGAATCAGATATAATAGAGCTTACCAGCTCCAGTTCCAGCTGATAAATTAACTCGTTCTCCTAGGTATGTTAAAGTACCGGCGCCCTCGACAAGAAGGTCGTCCTCAAAATGTCGAAGCTCTCTTACTTTGAGCGTGATAGCTGGTCCTATTATTCGAATTTTCTCTTCCCAAGCGACTTTATTGAAGGTTAGCAGCCATCTAGTATCTTCTGTCACCCATGAATCCAGGACTTACAGTCGCATCTCAGAGATCTAACTTGCTTGAGATACTCTGACATCTTGGCGAACTCCAAAAAGAGTTTAAGAAAATCGCCATCTTGCCAAGCGCCAGCCTCTTCGTCAACCGATTGATAGAGCTTTTGCTTTCTGATGGACCGGTACTGAATGATCATTAGAGATTTAACAGATAGACTGTCGGTCCAACTACTGTTATTCGGCGGTATGTATCTGATATTCATACCCTTTATCGTATGTTCGGCGGTGATTCTATAGCCAGAGACAGTTTAATATGTGATCAATATCCAATAATTGAGCTGATTAGATATCATACCCCAATCGAACTGTGCAAGCTACCAAAACCATACCACGGGTCGGCTTATTCGGCGACACTTCAGAACCGCGGCCAGGGCTCCAAGGGCTGAAGAGCCCGCTTTTACTATGTGCGGATTTGGAAGGTCCCGGAAGGTCATTCTCCCATCGCACCCATTTGCTTTCGGGAATGACTCCGTCGGCCAGACATCTTGCTGCTTGATGGGCTAGGAATTGTACAAGCGATGCTTCGAACGCACGTTGATCTATCCCCAAAATTCAGTGTTAGCAATGAAACAATGCACAAAGTGGCTTGTGTAAAAAGTTCATACTTTTTCTAAGCGGGATACTAATTACGTAGGTCTTGTCGTCAGAGTCATCCTGTTTCTTCGCCGCTGCGTCATCGATTCTTGGTGAGTAAAGTGTGTATTCTCGCTGCATGAGATCCGAACTCTCATTTTTAACGATAATAGTGTCGGGGCCACCTTCGATTCACTAACGTCAGTATCCAATCCGATTTCTCAATGGCGCTTGGTCTTACATTTGATTTTTGCGAGCGCGCTGTGGTGTGAGTCTGTAAACACCCCTTTGATCCGACTACAGTTACAGCAGAACATTGGTTGGTTTGATATGATCGAGCCACCTAAGAAGAAATCAGGATTGACTGTCGCTTCTCGGCATATCGAGGCCATTGGGTTTCGGCGCGATATCGAAAAGTTCCTGGAACCAAAAGTCTTAGCATGACCCTAGATAGATATTCACAGAAAACCTAGAATTTCGTTAACCGACATTTTAGTTTTCGCAGCTCTTCTATATCCCAATTCGGATGTTGCATAAAATGCAGGGAACCCCTCGAACGTTTTTGGTCGCGAAGATGAAGAAACGTGGGTCACTTCTGGGCGTAGGACGGAGTGATTGTTATTGACGCTGTTTAACGATTGGGTACGACGGTGTTTCTTTTCCGATAGCATTCGCTCGAGGACATCGAGAGCCTGCTGCAAATCAGCCCTTCGCAGATACACTCGTCAGCAAATACAGTTCGCCATTTGAATCGGTCTACCATATCCTAGGACGCTCACCTATTTAACACATTAATGTAGGAATCAATCATGACATAGTGCCGGTGAAGATCGTCCTTCAAGGCTCTTATGTCACCGCCATCGGTCGTCCAGAGGATCAATTTGTATCCTTTCGAGAACCATATCTTCCAACTCCAGCTCGAATCTAGTTTGTCTGTGTATTTCTCGACAATGGAGTCCAGTCGACGCAAGGTAGCTTTGCAGCCGTCCACCATCTCTCCGAGTTTCTCCTTGTTCCTGGCATCTTCAGCGCTCCGTCCGGGTTTCCCAAGGTCCCTCGCAAGAGCTTCGAGTACTATGCTGAGGGAGGAGAGTTGGGCTTTAACCTAAAGCCGCGATCAAAGATCAGTATTTCACGATCGGAAAACAGTCAACCGTGGGTTTTCGCGCCGCTTTGACGTACTTCATTAAACTCGGCGGCTGCTCCGGTGGGACCACTCGAAAAGCTGTTACTCAGCCGCGACGAGATTCTCGCAAGTTGGATGATATCTGGAGACCCACAATTCGACAAAAATCGGGGTATCGGGTTAGATTAGTCGGAATTACTCCTATAGGGTCCGAAGTGCGGCGATTGATATATATGTGGGTGTGAGATGAGCGGCTTAAATAAAACACTAACCTCCAACGCCGACGCCGAACGACATCCCCGCACTATCCTCTCAAGATGATCTCAGAAACGATAACGGTCCAAAACTAAAGGTATATAACGGGTGGTACTGTTCCAGCCGAGGTGTCGTCGGTGGACTCGGAGCATCTTAGGAATGCAAGGCGACTATTATATTGGTGGACTGGGTGATGGGGTAACATACTACTAGCCGGGTCAGGAACCAAATAGCAAGTCCACGCTTCAAAATAGCAGTGTTCCACGCTGAAAATATTCAGCCCCTCGTGGGAGCGACCTGCCCCACCCTGCTTCATCTGCTGAATGCAGCTAACAATAGAGCCATGGGCCTTGTCTTTTGCAATGGAGGGGGACCAACCAGCAGCTAGTGGCTGGAAGCAATAAAAATAAGAGTTTCTTGGGCCCCGCCATCTCGATTGGTTTAGTTGACCGGGGCCTTCGCTTGCATGCAACGACGCATCAGCTCGTGCGCAGTGCAATCTCAAATGCAGTGGTCCTGCGTTCTTATTTTTAATCGTCGGCTCTTTTGCGTCCTTCTTCTCTTTTTATTTTAGAACAGGAATTAGGATTAGACTATTACGCAAAAGCCTACTCAGGAGGTTACATTGTTGACAATTACGTCGTCATCATAGGCCAAGGTTCTGGAGACTACGTCGTCTCAATATCGTTATTGAGGTCGCCCCGCTCCGGTTGCTTTTTGTGTTGGGTTTGATCGTTGCGTCGTTATCTGATCAACCGAGATCTTATCTGATCGAACCGGATCATCTGGTTGTTGTTGACAACGGCAACCCGGGGCAACAAACAACTCCTCTCCGTCGTGGCGCCGAATTGACAGCGGACAGCTCACAAGCCCGTGAAATTTAAAAAGTGACAGCCCGCCCAGCGCAAGCTACTGTCGCTTCCGTAGACATCTTATTGTCCCAAATATTCCCTCCCTAGCTATATCCAGCATAGTTGCTACGAGTTTATAACGACCTGTTCACGTCTATATCACGAGCGTTAATTACTTACCTATTCACCGCCAATTCCCTAAGCCTTGCAATTTTGTAGAGCTACAAATTACTCAATCGGCGCCGAAATTTCACCATCGAATAGACCATCTTATCTCACGGAAGACATTTAAGACCAATTTCCTCAGCATCTACGTATTGTTGAGTACAGTGTCGGTACGTAAAACATCCAAATTTCCCGTATAAAAGGGAAGACGTGCATACGGCGAGACGGAGGCCGGCCGCACTCGTGATTCCGGCTTTGTTCATTGTAGCTAACACTCCCGTAACCCAGAATTTACCCTGCCTGTCGCATCTACCCCTACTCCATCTTTCAAAACGCGGTCTCTTGCGAAAGTTTAAACGAGCTCCTAGTCCGTTTTCCACCCCAGTTCTCGAGGTAATCGACCACCCGTTGCTACCAACAGGGGAAGCGAAGTCATTAACAGTACAGCTACATAGCCTACATATCGAGCAAACATCTCCATCCGCTACATCCAATCCGCACACTAGCCAAAATGAAGCCGAATGATGCCATCGTCCTCATTATCATCCTCCTCCTACTCTTCTTCGCTGTAATACTCTGGTTAATCTTCAATATCCAAACCGTTCTCGGATGGATCCAGCCGACACAAAAGACAATCGTTATCGAGGAAGACTAAGACAAACGTCGCGACATGGTGGCACATGGAGCTCTAATTTTCTCATGGAGCCCCTTTCTACCCTTGAAGTTTCTTGATTAGAGTTTTTTTTGCTAGCATTGTTTTAGTCTCGATGGCTGCTTTATCCATTGAAAGTGTCTACTTCATTGTAGAAAGGGGTATGTTGGAATAATACTATGTTCAGTGAACAGAAAAACGAGAAGATGAGGAAAGGAGAAGGTGTGCCTGACGTGGCACAGCGGAGACCCGTCGTTCTTGCCAAACGTGCAAAATCTTTTTTCTGGAGTTGGTCTGTGGCGGGGAAAAGAGCTTGCTTGTATTTTTGGGCGATGGTTTTGATAACCTTGTTGTATGGCTATATTCATACCTGCATATGGAGTTCTAGCTAGCATATTGTGTGTTTGATTTACACTTTATCCTTTTCCTTGTATATAGGCAAGATTAATTTGGTGCTTAATGTATCTGATGATTTTTTGACCCATCTCCATACCACTCCGCCTCGTCAGCTGGCCACAGCTTATCCCTTTTAAAAATGGCACAAATTCAACACAGTTTCACCAGCGGGCGAGCCTAGCCTCGAAGACTGGGCGAGCCATCTCGGTACACGTATAGCTTGCATTGTTTATCACTAGCTAAGCACCAATGCTGCGCAAATATAAAAAGACTCGTTAAAAGACTACCTAGGAAATTCCCACGAGGGTGATGCAATTTTCAAACTCAACGATCCGGCGTCGATTATATAACAAAAGAGACGGGGGAAAACAATACTCCAGTATAATGCAGACCATGCAGAATGTATATAAAACGAGTGAAAGAAATGAAAGTGAACAGAAAAATCGCTCAAGACAAGATTAAAGTTGACTCCGCAAGTGCACAATTTAATAGTCTATGAAAATATCCCGACAAACACCTTCCAAATCCTCTGCTCTACGCTCTGAAAAAGTTCCTCACTTTTCCACTACTTCTTCGCAAAACGATATCTACCTTGCCACCTGCACGAGCATGTCGTCTCCTATGACGAGCTCGAGTCGTGGTGGGACATCCGACACCCATAGTAACGCAATCGCAGTGGCCCTTGACTTGTGAAAAGTTCATAAGATCGTTAGGGCTGAGATTTTGGTTGAGACAACCGCAGAATTCTTTCCAAACGCAATCCGGCCAGGACGAGGCTTTGGTAGATGGGACGTTGCATTTGCCGCCCACTTTGAGGGCTGTTTGAAAGCTGCAGGATTCTCTCTTCTCCTTCTTGGCCGCGCCGGATGGAGCTGGGACGTAATCCGTGGCGGTAACGGTGACCATGTCATAGACGGACTGGGTGACGACCTCGGTTACGTAGACTACATTTGCAGCAGCTGGGGTTGTGACCGTGGCAACATCGGTGGTGGTAGATGTCAGCATTGTGGTTTCCGTTGAGATTATCAAGATTGTGCTAGGAGCATTCGGGTTGGCAACGTCAGTTGGATTCGCGATCGGAGATACATCCGAGACAGCTGGTATTTGGGAGGAAGTCATCATTGGAGAAGAAGCTATCATTGGAGAGGAAGGCATCATTGAAGAAGTCATCATTTGAGAAGTTGGAGTCGGTGCGAAAGGAGCAGGTTTGGCTCCTCCACTACCCGAATTGCCTCCCGCGGCTGCGAGTGCTGTGTTCGCGGGGACACGAACGGAGTCTGGGATTGATTCGCCACCACCGAATTCTGTTTCAGTTGGCAATGCACAAGGGCTGTTGTTAGAATTGTGGGGAGTTGCGGTTGGCTTTATCGGTGCAGTGAGGTAGCCCATAACTGGCGATGGACCGGGAGAAGGGAATGCCAAATTGTTACCCTCACTGACAGCGCAGACACCTGCAGCTAAAAACCCGACAAACATGTGAGGACGGCTAGTGATGGCTTCGGAATTCGGCTGTGGGTTCTCATTCTCGATGGTAACAAAGGCGCAGTCCATGTACATCTCACGGTTGGCGATAGCTGCAAACCAAGTCCAGGCGAAGATAGCCTCACCGGCCGGTTCTTCTGGTGGAATCGTAAAGTTGAATTGGGGGTCGCCTTCTACGTCGCTGCCGACGACATTTCGAGGACAATCTCCGATCCAGGATTGCAGAACTCTGAAAGTTTGGCCACCGTCATGGGAGATTGATGCCTGGCAGCTACCTCCACCGTGAGGAGCGATGCCTTGTCCTTCCGAGTGATTGGTTCTGATGACGAAATAAGCATCCTCGCCTGCTTTCCAGGTTGCCGCAGACTCGAATGCCTGTGTATGATAGCCCTTACATGGGAAATTGCTGTAGTCGGGTTTCAACGGAGCGTTATAGTTTGTGTCTGTATCAAAGTTGATAGGTTTTGGATACTTGATTGAAGCGTGAGCTGAAACGGCTTCGAGGGTGGCGAGAATCGCCGTAGAGAGCAGAAGCAGTTGCATCTTTGAAAAATTCGTTTCGTGAGATATAGGAAATTTGTTTTGATGAACTGTGGATGTTGCGGGTGAGAGTGTTCTCGAGGATATACTTTCTTCTTGGAATAAAATAAACTCTGACTGTTTCTCAACGTTCCAGTGTTTGTCGAATATGATTGAAGGTGCAAGTATTAAGAGATAGAAGCTTGGGAAGGAGATATTAAAATGTTCTAGAGGATCAGAGATGGCTCGGCCAGATTCACGGGCGAAAGAGCACTGCTCAGCGGGCTTGTAAGTAGCACAAGAATCTATCTTGTCAATGAAATTGTATCGAGAAGTGAAGTGGAATACGAACGGGCTTGCCGATATAGAAGGAAAGGCGGAGAGATAGCTTGCTAAATCTCTAAGAACAGAAAGAAAGACAGAAAGAGAGAAAAAAGAAGGAAATGCGAAAGCAAAAGCTTGAGTATTGGAGAAGATGTAGATCTGAATCATTTCTTTCCAAGGGCTACTAGCTCTTTATAACAAAAAAAAAGTCACTCTTGAGCTCACACTTGGCGCGTTAACCAGTTCTGTTGTCGCCGGGATAGGATACAGCAAATTGCAACATTGAATGAGATGCCTGAGAAACCAAAAATACCAACAATCTCTCAAGTTAGCATGTTGACACTTTGAACTTTCACGGGGGTATTTCTTTGCAAAATTTTGCTCATTCTATGACAGGTATCCATCCGCACGCCCTGTTTCTCGAAGCGCGTCTGCTGAGACGACCGGACTGAAAATAAGGTTGGCGCTGGAGCTTCTGGTTGGCTGATGTTTCGGCAGGGGTTTTGAAGGAATTTCCCAAAACAGAACAAAACAGCAGGCTATTCTTGGTTCCTGTGCGACCACTCCCCAATCATCTCCGCCAGTGCTCTGTTCAAGCAGAAACCCGTCCGAGAGATCAAGAGAAAAATCACCAGATTCGAATCGATTTGAGCTTCTCGTCTTCTGAATTATGCTCTCCTAGATGTTTCTTGTTTCGTGGCACGACCCGCAGAATGCGCACAGACGAGGTCTTACCGAATCAAACCCTTGGATCTTTCCTCGCGGTCTTCGCGAAGGGAAATCCTTACCATTTCAACTAATTTCGAGGTCTCAGAAAGTCCAAAGCAACCATTGATCCTACGAAGGTCTTTAAACTAGATTTAAACCCTATTAGATTTAAATTTAAGCTTATTTCGCAGCTCTCAGAATCCAGATCCTATTTTTTTGGAGTTCGATTAGAGTGCGCATATCTGCAAACCAATAAGAAGAAGTGATGCATACAAATCTCGGTTGGCCATCCTCAGCCGCCGCATTGTCGTGGGAAAGCACTGAGGAACATTCTTCGCGCCGGTCGCGATTCCGTATACGTTTGAACGTGGCAAAGTAGCCGATTAGGCTCCTTCTTTGCATTCGAATATTTCTTCGGCATGAAATTCAATGCAAATTTTGGCTTCACGACCATCTGATCAGGCGCTCGCCCTCTCGACCCAAGAGTTTTCAGATCGCAAAACTGGAAACAAATACATATGGCGCAACATACAACACCATGATAGAGGTAGTTATGCGCATTAGGTATCGATCCGTTGACAGTAAGGAGACGTCACGAATCGATATTTACATTCGGAACGAGTGGTCTCCGCTACAACTGTGCCTCAACCGATAAGCATGAATTCATGCTTCATCCTCCTACAGCTGCTGCTTGAAGATGGGGATTGAACTCAAGCTATCGAGAGTTGGGACTGGATGTATCGATAGAACCTCTCTCTTAAAATAAAATTAACAGAACATGCAACAAATTTAACTACCGTTAAAACGCTATATATTTTTACAATGATAACGGTATACAGGTCGTATCTATGAGTAGATAGATAGATAGTCCACCGCCATAAAGTCAATCCCAATTCCAACTCAATATGAACACATACCCAACATCGCTTCAGAATGGTTTGGCTGTAGCCATGCCACAACATTAAACTTGGAAGTTTCTCGCTCCTTCCCCTCGGGATCTTTTGCTCTTAATTGCATATACTCGAGTACTTGTCTCGTAAACCCTTTTCACTTTCTCTTTGAAAGACATGAGAGGAGTTCTCGCGGGGGTCCATGTTTTTTATCTTGGCGATAATCTAATCTGATTGATCCTATCACCTCAAAAGCGAGGCTAAAAGGCTGGGCATCAGCCAGCTTCTGAATTCTGGCAGCAGACGAGCGAGTGTGTCGGTTCAAATTCTCGCGATGGTGTTTTCTCGAAAAGAAGGGCGGCAGACTAAAAGTAATCGTATCATATGATACCTTGTCTATAGTACCAGTCTCGTCTCAAGCCGATCCACCTTGGAAAAACTCTCTTTTTTAGAATAAATATATTTTAATCTATTACAACAGCATGCTTTCTCCTCCGTTTCCCTCCTCCTCACTCTCCCGGCGCAGCTCCCAGGCGATGCCCCTAAAGTGACAGCTCTCGCTCCTTTGAATACTCAAATCACACCTGAGCCTATCTTAGAATCACTTGATTCATACAATGCAGCTCTTCACTTTGATCGGCTTTCTGGCCGTTTCGGTCTTGTCTTCTCCTCTTCCACCATACGACCAGCGGCCCATAACCGATGTCGATTTCAGAATCCCAACCGTCCACGAGTCGGCCGTTCTGGCAAGGCGAATTCTCCGCCTCAGCTTCGTCGGCACTCTATCCACGAATCTCCCATCCTCCGACCGTCATGCTCAGGAATACCCCATCGGCATGCCAGACTATATCGCTGACTGTGATCCTACAAAACCCGGTTCCCCGACCGTGCTGGCCATGAACATCGCCACCTCTTTCCGAAATGTCGCAGCCGGTTCACACATCTCTCTATCCCTCCGATACGAGCCTCCTGCCGACGTCGCCGCCAGGTACTCAGTCGCCAGCCTCCCGCGATTCTCGCTCATGACGAAACTAGAAGATATCCCCGAAGATGAGCTGGATGAGGGGAACGTCAGCCAGTGCTTCACCAAGTACCACCCTGATGCTAAATGGTGGCTCCCAGGGAACCGTATTCACACTAGTCGTTGGGCGAGATTGGTCGTTACGGGTGTCTACTGGGTTGGCGGGTTCGGCGACAGAGCGTACATTGGCTGGATTCCCGCTGAAGAGTGGACAGGCGTGACCGAGGAGGAGATTGATGCCGCTAGACTGCCAGGAGAGAAATAAACGTTCTGTTCTGGTAGTGATGTAGCTTCGGAAAGTGTCTATTAGGAAGCTCGTAACCTTCAAGATAGCCGTTTCTTTCTTTTGTGAACTAGATTGCAAAACGATAATGTGTTAAAAAATTGTGAAATTCGACTTGTCTTATGTATTCATGTCTGTATAGCGTCATGTCCAGATATTTTGTGCGACGACTCTCCCCACATTCGGATGTGAAGGTGCCAGGAAGATCGTTACTCAAATCACCCAGGCCCTGGAAACAGGATCCATTGGAACACAGATACCGTTATATAACGTTAGTCTCTCGATTACATAAGAATTAAAGCGCAAAGGTTCGAAATGGAAGCTCTCTTCAATATTATACTTAAATGCAAGTTTTATTTGCTCCTT
This sequence comes from Dactylellina drechsleri, assembly GCA_036971345.1. Classification (NCBI taxonomy): domain Eukaryota; kingdom Fungi; phylum Ascomycota; class Orbiliomycetes; order Orbiliales; family Orbiliaceae; genus Dactylellina; species Dactylellina drechsleri. The sequence goes on from JAJTUB010000045.1 coordinate 172,374, forward strand.
CCTACCGCAAGCTTAGTTTTACAAGGCTTTTTCTACTTAATCCGAAGCGTAAAGGTTTCGAATTCCGGGCATTTCTTTTAGAACTCAACAATGGAGGACATCATACCATTCACCGTAGATATCCCAAAAGATAAACTGGATCTTCTCAAGAAGAAATTGGATCTCACCACTTTCCCAGATGGTCAGTTCTAAACTCTTGCACTGTTCTCAATTATACCGTTAGATCCACTTGTCTTCGACTCCGAGTGTGAATTAACACTCAAAATCCAATTCTCAACACAGAAATACTCCCCGAACCAAATGACTGGTCCCAAGGTCCTCCGCTTTCGACAATGCGTCGACTTGTCGAATATTGGCGTAACGGATACGACTGGAAAACGGAAGAGTCAAAACTAAACCGATTCCCTCAATTCATCACACCCATCGATATCGACGGATTCGGATGCCTCAACGTACATTTTTTACATATCAACAAGGGAGTCAAGGATGCTATTCCCCTTGTGATGATTCACGGGTGGCCTGATACCTTTTACGAATTCACGAAAATTCTACAGCTTCTGATGGAGCACAATTATGGTGATCTGGTATTTGAGTATGATTGTTATTCATTATTTTTTTTCAACTGGTCTAGAACAGATACTAAAAAGTGCGACCTCGGTCTTGATATAGAGTTATCGTTCCCTCTTTGATAGGTATACTACCCAGTAAACGAGACTATTCTTAGCGTTCGGAATGGTAATTCTTTATCAGGATACGGCTTTAGCGACAGTGCGAAGAAGCCTGGTTTTACCTGTGCCAAAGTATAAATTCCATATAAATCTAAGATACACAGATGTAGCAATGAATTCTCACAGTACCCCTTGCAGCAAGCGGAAATGTGTCACAAATTGATGTTGAAGCTTGGATTTGATCAATACGGTATATTCTAAATTCTTTCTTTCCATCGCAATGTGATCCTATATGTGGTGTTACTGATATATTTTTAATTCTAGCCGCTCAAGGTGGTGATTGGGGTATGGTTATCGCCCACATCATGGGCAACGTATACTATCCAAACCACTTGAAAGCGATGCATATTAACAATTCTGATGTTTATGAACCTCCCTCGTTACTCCAAAACCCACTATATTGGTTTCAGAATCAACTTCGGGGTCCTTATACTGCAGCAGAAAAAGCTGGCATCGAACGCACCCAGAAATTTTTACAGGAAGGGTTCGGATACAATCTGATGCACAAACACCGGCCGCAGACGGTGGGATATTCGATTCATGATAGTCCTTCAGGATTATTAGCTTGGATATTGGACAAACTGCATGATTGGACGGATGAGTGAGTGAGCCTGGTGATTGAGAAAGTATTGTCTACACAGCAATCTAACTAGAACTCAAAAATTGTTCGAAAGTTACCCATGGACCGATGATGAAAGTAAGACGAGCGATCCCTCATCCCTTTATAACTGTAAAAATACCTATTTACTTGATAAACCAAAGCTAATCGGTCAATTTATTACGCGTTAGTCTTGACATGGGTCTCCATCTTCTGGTTTTCGACAGGCGGACCCACAGCATCAATTCGTCTGTATTATGAGTCAGCGCGTCTTCCACAGGAAGATAAGATTAAGAATAGCGCTTGGTCTCAGTGTCCGACGGGAATTAGCCATTTCCCACAAGACATCAATGTGTCTCCCGTAGCTTGGGCACGCCCGATGGGTCACTTTGTCTTTGAAAGAGTGCATCAGGCTGGGGGCCATTTCGCGGTATGTGTTCTCTCCGGGCTCATTGCCGTCATAGAGAAGATGGTTCGCTGATTGAAAAATTGATATTGATTTCAATCGTGAGTGTTAGGCTTGGGAGAATCCGCAAGTATTGGCGACGGATTTAAAGGATATGTTTAAGAAAGGCGGGCCGGTGCATGAGGCGGTGAAGGGAGGCAACATCTAGTGTGTCTATAAAACCATTTATTGATTGCATAGAACTAGGCTATAGTCAAGAACAAGTTGAATTTCTTGGGATCTGTATTTTCATACTTCTTATATTCGAAATCTTTTCTTCGACTATGCGTTAGGCTTACGTAACTTTCAAAACTTCGTACACCATTAACTCGCGTGTTGTTGTTGCAATTAGGAGGGCTTAATTGCTCGTCGGCATGCATATGCAAGTCGAGACCAAAGTTATGGGAACAGAGCAGGCCTGTTCCATTTCATTTGAAATGTCGATATATTTACTTTTTCCTCAAGTCCCCACCTAGTTAGCTAAGACCTTGGAATCTGCACGATTTAGAGATAAGTACAACTCTAGACTACCTGGTTGCTTTTATTATTGGTGTTCTGGTCCTGCCTTGTGGGGTGAGTCTCCAATACCGAAAGCCGGGTCACCAATTCGGATCGATTGAGGCCAGATCTCAATTGCTCGGACCTTGTCAACCGATTGCATCTTCACAAGGGCATCTTCACAAGGGTTTTGTGTACTAAACCCTACTCAGGTGCCCCAAAGACTGATGCAGATATCCATATTGCATATTTCGTAAAGCTCTAGAGCAGCCGGGATACCTCGGAGAGAATAAGGAGTGTGAAAGTCGAAAGGTAAAGTCGAAAGTACTCTGCGTATACATGGATACATTTATGTCCAAGGAATACAAGCTTTCAAGTTTTGACTTGTGCGGACTTGGCAGAGGACCCACTCTGGTGTTTCTCACCCGTGCTTTCTCTCGATCTTTAGGGGTTGATCTAGTCTCCAAATACTAGATATATAGGCGGCATAAGTCCAGAAATTCTTGCAAATGCCATTTTCCCATCTTTTATGTCCTTGATCGGACTATTGTATCGTAAATCTTAACCGGTAGCTTCAGGCTGACTTCAATATCGAGAAAAGGACGTCATGTATGGGAGAAAGCTTTTCATGTCGTCATCGACACAGTGAACCTATGCACAGTAATTTTATCATCTCTTATTAATATTTAGGAAATAAGTTTCCCCGCATTCAGGCAAGCTAACTCGGAAGCCACGCGACTACGCTGAACCCCTAATTTCCGCCCGCTGAAATCAAGATAGATAAATGTGCGCCAAGGCATCTGCATCCGCTCATCTTCTTCTTTATCACCTTTCTTCTTCCTCTCCACATTTCAAAAACTGAGCCGAACTCTTTCTGGCCCCTGAAGACATCGCTGCTCTTCATTCAGACAACTCTGAGAGAGCCGTGTTGTATTTAGCATATATGTTCGATAAAGCCGGTGAATTTTGCCGAAATCGAGCGAGACAAACAGCCGATGAAATCGAACATCCCCAAGCCTGAGAAATCCAAGACCGCGATCCCTCAGCGCCCCCATCATTATGTCAGAGGCTTGGGTGCAACAAACTAGCTCTCGAAGCACCGTTGGAGAAGAGTACCTGACACCGACAGGCCCTGTCAGTTTCCTCTTCGAATACGATCTCGATTTTGGGCGGGAACAAACTATTATAATCTCGCGGCTGCAGGAGCCGTCAGAAATTCCAAGACCAGTCGATTATTTGGAACTGCTGCCCGTCGCGTACTATATTTCTGTCGACCCGAGATTCAGGTTGGTGCTGCTATCGCCAACATACGACACTGTAGCAGCGATATCATTCGTAATATTTCAGAGGCCGGTCATTGAGGTCCAAGAACTATCTGACATTTTCTCCTCGGGAAATTTTTCTCCTCAGTCTAGAAGAAGCTTCTCTGGAAAGACAAAGGGTTTGAAAACGCGATTTTTGGGGGATAGTGGCGATTCATTCACATGGGAGTACCAACAGAAGGAAGATGTATTTGATCTCTGGGTCTCGGAAAAGGTGAAGACGCCGAGTCCACCTTACCACAGGACGCAAATTCGAAAAGTTGGAACAATGAAAAGATCGACCATGGTTGCAACTGATTCAAAACGAGTCGTCATTGAGGCGGATACACGATATATTAGCGAGGTGACCATGATGGCCTCGGCGCTCACGGTTCTGAAAAGAGATGCTCTACAAGAACGACAAAAGAAAGCAATGGAAGGTCGGGGTCTTGGTATATCATTTTCTTGAGTATCAAGTAAGTAACTAGTTAATATACGGTGATGCTCCAAGTTTGCGCAAATATAAAGCTTGTACTAATATGCTCATTTGTGAAGTATTCGGTGTACGGGATCGTCCAGTATTAGAGTTTCGCTGGAAACAAGGCCCATATTACCGGAAATTATTTTCAAAACCTTAAGACATTTCACAGGATTCCCTACCAATCGATTCCTTTATAAATTTACATCAGCGCATGCAAGGGTGAATGAACCTATGGAAGGGAAGTTATAAGTGAAAGGATCCCAGGGCCAAGAGGTTTCTCAGAATGGGAAGGCTTTCCATATTCTACTTCTGATATTATTTATTTATATATTTTTTTTAATATTTAAGCAGTCTGCTGCGACTTTGACCTGATCAGCAACAATAACTTATTAATTTGACAGAAATTTAGCGTTGATTTATGAAGTACTTTGGAAATGCTCAATCGTGGATCATATGTTATTCAAGCTGGTATCTAGTTTACTAGAAAAGTGTTATGTACTTAAGAATATACCTATATTAACATTTCAGTGAAGATATATCGTAGACTGCGCAATCAGAAATGAAAATCTAGTTGATTTCGTAACAGAATTGTTACTTTTGCCTCAATATTCTCATCTTGAATGGGGAAGCGCAACGACTGGTTTTGACAACGCATCTTGGGAATCTCGCTTTTATGGAAGCCTATATAAAGTTCTGCCCTCCTTTTCTACATTGCACTGGGAAATAACCAGGAAAAACAAAAACGGTCCCGGCCGACACTTTAGGCAGTATTGACCGAAGCTTGATTGAAGGGCCCTTGTTGAGAGTATTCTAAGTTTTAAAACCCATGACATTGTTTTGGCTCCCAGCATATTAGCCTCACCCGGAGATTTTGTTCTGATCTCTGGGCACATGCACTCGTGCGTTTCAGATATGGGACGGCCGGCGGACCGGCTGACCGTTGTAATGTTCGGCCTCCATGTTTACATTGACATGCGTAAGCGCGAGTTTGAGTCTTGAACTTCCAAAAACAAGCCCACCATGGAATTTCAAATAGGCTGTCGACGGGTCCCGCCAGGCTGGATTCCGGTTTAGGAACCCCAACGGAGGTAGACGATGCACAGTTCTAGGAGCAAATTTTATGCTTCAAGGCCTTCACAAATTTTGACGTAGATAAAAAAATGTAAAAGCTGTTGAGAAACAAGATTTTCCTCGCGCATTATATCCATTAACGAAATGAAGGGTTAGAAGTTGATAAATTTCAAACATATATTAAATTTGCTGGGCCAATTAAGCGTGGAATTTGAAAAACGGGTCTCGGAAGCGCATCGCGGCCTGGCTAAGATGTCAAAAGTGATAACCTGACACCCACGAGGTTTCACGAGTGGAGAAGAGGCTCCACAGCCCGAAAAGCCGATTAGAATTCATTTAAAGATGTTTGCCATAAAAGCACTTTTATATAAAAACCCGACGTATCGACACTGCAGTTACAATATCGTTGGATTGATTTTTTTTTAAGCCACGGCAAAGTAGACCATAAGCAAAGCAGGAACACATATTTTTTACTCTAGTTCAATAAATCGAATTCGATCAAAAAGCGAATATGAAATCAAAGGCCGTTGTTGCTGCTGCCTTGATTGGCGCTGTATCTGCCCAGCAGACACTTTACGGACAATGTGGTGGAGTTGGCTGGACTGGCCAGACCACTTGTGGTAGTGGAGCTTCTTGCAGGTAAGTTAAATTTATAGGCCTGAATACCTAAGCTTATATAAATCCATTTGATTCTAATCCGTATATTCTTTCAGTTACTTGAACGATTACTACTCTCAGTGTCTCCCTGGTAGCGGCAATGGAAATCCAACTACCGCTAAGACCACCACAAAAACTACCACCACTTCGACGAGAACGACCACTACAAGTACTACAACAACGACCTCCCAAGGGAGCACAAACACGGGCACTGGTTTGACACCCATCTCTGGTGGCTCCTCAGGCTCTGGCAAGACCACTAGATACTGGTATGCCTCTTTTTGAATCGATGGAATGTATCATGCATATATACTTATGCGGACTCTAGGGACTGTTGCAAGCCTTCCTGCGCATGGTCCGGCAAGGGACCAAATATTCCATTCGTCTGCGATGCAAACGGCAACAGAATCACCAACAATCCCATCAACGCCGTTTCCTCCTGCGATGGTGGTAGTGCATACATGTGTACCAACCAGACACCTTGGGCCGTTAACGATAATGTTGCCTACGGATTTGCTGCTGTCAGTATTGCTGGAAGCACCGAGCAACACTGGTGCTGCTCTTGTTATGAGCTCACTTTGACCTCTGGGTAAAATATATTTATCTCATTGCTTCTCCTGTCTCGCCATGAACTTGCTAACTGTTCACTAGACCCGCTGCGGGTAAGAAATACGTTGTTCAGGCCACAAACACGGGTGGTGACCTTGGCTCGAACCAATTTGATTTGGCCATTCCCGGAGGTGGATTCGGTATCTATAACGGTTGCACCAAGGAGTTCCCTGGAACTCCAGCCTCCAAGTAAGTTTCGAGCTCAAATTATCCCTCCCTTCAAGTAATCTTACACTGACACTCTACAAAGCTGGGGTGCACAATACGGCGGTATCTCCTCTCGATCCCAGTGCAGTGGTCTCCCATCAGCCTTACAAGCTGGTTGCAACTTCCGTTTCGACTGGTTCGCTGGCTCGGACAACCCGTCCGTCAGCTTCGTTGAGGTCCAATGCCCATCAGCCATCACTTCTGTCTCTGGCTGCACTCGTTAATTCGACTCGTCAATCCTACAAGCTTGGGGATATTTGAACACTATGGCTAGCCCATATATCTCTCATTGGCCATCAGGAAGTACTTGAGCATGCTTGAGTATTTGCCAGGTCACTTTGTAAATAAGAACTAGTATACATGTAAATACAATAAATATTCCAAGGATCGTAATCGATGCAACAATAACAGTAAATCATTTCTTTTGGGGGTATCATAAGCCAATGTACAGAATTTTATACGTGAAAATCATTTCTTGGTGATTACAATCTCGCTGTCATCACAGCTGGTCGGGGATGAACGCCTGCAACCCGAGAAAAACCGTGCCTTTGGAGGCTGCGTGATCGCCTCTGCACGCTGTGCTTCTTCATGATCAATTACGGATGCCCGTTCTTCTATCACTTGAAAGCTTCTTTCCACCGTGATATCCGGGTATGAGTCCGCCGGTTTGCGCTCCTCGGATATCTTCGCAAGTTGTTCTTCGGATGGTGGTTGTGTTTCGGAGAGTTCAATATAACTTCTCACAGTTCCATCGGCTGTCGCTGCAGCGGAATAGCTAATGTATTTAGCTTGCCCTTTGTATATCTTGCCGTCGAATCTAATAATCCCATGTTTGTTGCTGACTCTCTGGGCACTGCCGTTTTCGCTAACGCCCCGGCATCGTCTACAGCAGCCCAAGATGGTACGGTTAACTGCCGGCAGACATGCGATCGTAACGGCCAGACTGCTTTCCATTATACTCCAGAAACCCACTGCTGTTGCATTTCTTGTCACGTCAAACGAGTCGACCATGATCTTATAAAACAAGAACATTCGGATAGACGTGAAGATGATTGTGAAAACGCCGAGCGCTAGGATGACGTAAAGGTTGATCTTTTTGGACTTCGGAAGTGGTAGTCGTGCGATAACGAATATCGGTGGGAATATAGTGAGAAAGTCAAGAGCGATATGTCCAGCACACAAGCCCGCATATATATCCACAGTGGTAGAGCCGATACATGTGCCATCTAACCTTGACTTTAAATCAAACGCCGCTACAACTGGATGACACTCAAAGACCAGTACAACCAAGTTTGCTAGAAGGAAAGTATAGGATAAGAAGAGGACTGTTTGAAGAAACCGGCGCTTTACAAAAGACTGGGCTGGCGCAAGACGTAGTAGGAGATGTAAAATGGAACATCTTGTAAGATGAAGAGCTAGTGTCCAGAATAGCGTATGCAAGTATTGAATCTAGTGGGGAGGAGGTTAGTGAGCGTTCTATGATCTTTATTACTCGGTAAGAATGCTACTGACAATAAGGAAGGAATGGATGGCCGTCCTTGAGAGATCATAGAGGTGGTATCCGAGACCAGTACAAACGAGTCCTAAAAAAACCACGGTCAAAAATATATTATAGCGCGCTAGTACAGAATAACATACCAACTACGTTGACACAATTGAAGATGCAATAACATAGCTGAACGATAAATTATAAATTAGCCCTTGGATACACCTCGGAAGTAGATAGCGTGGGAACGTCCTGTCGTATCACATACAAATGCCGGTACCATAAGCCAGTCATCCATTCCAAAGGTTGTTTTACTCCGAATCCAAAATCGTAAGCAAGCAACCGAAGTCGTAAAAGAACAAACAAACGTCGCAGCTATCAAGCAATAAAGTGAATTTCTTGTCGGAACATAATTCGGATCGGTTGCCAATGGAAATTGAAAATCAGAGGGTAAATTTCTGAATAACGGAAAGAGAGTCGTGAGATACTCTCGATCTTGAGCGGTTTGTGGATTTAGCGGAGCCATCTTGGAATAGGAGGCATGCGCGACGGTATCGACTGAATAGGTGCAAGCGGTCGTCCTTCCAGCAAAACCGATTCGGTTGAACTCGTTACTGCGTTAAAACATGATTTGACGTCCAGCGCAAATCGTAAAAAGTTGGAAAACCTCAAACTCCTCCACAATTAACACCTTTGGCAATGAGCTTGGAGAATGCCAAGCGAAAGAAAAAAAGAGGACAATCGATAGTAGTTAAATAGCTGAACGGGTAAGCACTATATAATTGGATTTTAAATACCTTGACGAAGAATGCAGTAGGCGCAATGTTTATCATTCGTACCGCCTGCTTACCATGATAGTGCTCCACCCAGGTGGGTCAAAGTAATTTATCCGAAGCTTGGGACCATAGATTTTTGGGATCCTGATCAACATGATTCCAAGGTTCGCACCTGCCGGAAAAGCTTTTTTGCAAGCTGCTGAAACTCGGGGGTTTCTTGTCCAGCCAGATGGCGGGTGGAAGCTCGGGGATCAGGCAAGGGGATGGGAGGGAATCAAGGTTGAAACCCACCAATGACAGTCAAGGATACTCGGAAATATCGTGATTCTGGCAAGTGTACACGTGGGGTGGCCCAGGGTCGCGGCCTCGGTAGGCCAGGAACGGATATTGTGACAGTCAGCAGCCAAAAAAATCGACGGTATTGTGAAGGCGCACTGACAAAATGTCGAGATGGCGTCTTCCAATGTTGCTCATTCAGGCAGTTGGCCCGTAGCATGTGCACGAATGTAGGCAAGTCTGCAGGCGGTTTCGACAGACGGCTCGGATAGAGGCTCCCCACGGAGGGTCTAACTCCAAGTTTAGAGCTACAAGGCAAACAAACATCTACAACTCGGATTGGTATCGTGATTGTTCTCTATGCTTGCGCGCTAACTGCCGTGTTTGAGATGCTGCGACGGAAGGCTCTAAAGCAGTGCATCAACAGCCAGTCTTGTATTGACGCTTCAGCAGTGAAATCAACGCTGGAAAATGGGTGCTGGGTGAGCGAGTTGCCCTTGTCTATATCGCTTAGGCAGCGGCCGGCCGGAGGGGTGGCCAGTCTCGAAACCAAACCGGCCGGACGACTGATCCCCAGAATGAGGGGTGACGTCCAGGACCATGATGATATTTTTGTATGTCTTCGCTTGTCGATATCTTAGTACCCTTGTTTCGAATATTCACAAGCTTGCCCGGAGACGATGAGAAACTTAGTGAAGAAAAGTACTTCGTCGTCCTAGCTTCGCTTCGCTGGTGTTCCATGCTTGGTTATCCGAAGGTTGCACATGTACCCAAGGTTTTGGCAACACAATTTGAGTGAAGTAAGCATGGTATATTGGTTATTAGTCTCGGAACCTTTCTTGCGAGAACTTTTCGAGTTCAAGATACCAGTCCTACTTAGCCTAGCTGAAAGGCATAGCTTATATATTGAATATAACATAATAATTTCGTCGTCGATGGCCATTATGTCTTCTAGATGGAGGCTCAAATCCAAGCGAACTAGTGTATGTATTAAAGTTTATAAAAACAGTTTTTCAAAGCTATTAAGGTTCACGATAGCTATTGCAAGGACTTCCGAGCCCGCCTGCTATATTTATAGCGGTATAGCATGCAATTGTGGGCTACGGAATATCACTGTTGCTCGCTGGTGGGGACTATCGTCTGTGCCTTGACTCAACTTATAAACTTAGCGAATTTACTAGGGTAACACGTTTCACGAATAGACTGCTGGAGAAGGAGACGAAGTATTAATTCTCTTTTATTGTGGAGAAACCTTGCGCGTGCTCCTTGGATCTGAAGATAGGAGCCCAAGAATGAGATTGCAGTGATTCGTATTGATAATAATCTAACGACTTTGTATCGTTGATCTGTTACAAGTCGCCGAGAGAGGTATATACTGCTACATGTTTCCCGATCCGTATCTTTGGTTTGAATTTAACAGTCGTCATATATGAGCACGGTTCTAGATCCAGACTCCGTAACGGCCTACGGCTGAAGATTTGGTGAGGGGAATTTCTTCGATCGCATTGTAGACTCTCGATCGCTTATACCTAGCCGAACTTAATCGACCGATGGATAGTATAATCGACCTAAGTCACCATAGCTGAGCGAGGAGAATGGAAATTCTCATGATTTTCACCCTTTTCAGATTTGCCTATAAATTGAACAAAGTCTTCCGACGACTCAGCACCGAGATTTCTCAATGCAATTTAATACCTGCATGAGCTTGGAAGAACCTCTAATCGTCTCTCATTTTCAAAAAGGCTTTCATTGCCCCCCTCTCTCTTATAGTCGCATTCGCGCGAACTGGTTTATAAGTGCCGCTATGAAGCTAAAGAATATCGTTCATTGCGTCGGGCTTCTCGGCTGGATGGTAATGCCATCTTCCTCTCTCCCTCAGCCGGTACAGAGCGGTACCCAGACCGCGAATAGTCTGTCAGGGTATACGGAGTCGGTTACGATCGAGTGGGCATCAGCAGATCTTGTCTGGTCAACAACCCCGAGCCTTAATATCGTTGTGAACGGGGTGAACAGAGTAGCCGGCATCGACACAGGCTCGACGGGTGCTTTGATGGATGTATCGTACCTACCAGCCTTCAACGCCTCAACAACTCCTCAAGGGCACGTCTTCTATTCCTCGTCCAAGGTACTCGCCGAAGGCTACTGGGTCCCAAACGTCCAGATCGAATTCATCGGGTTGAACGGTAAACGCATGGTGTCGAAAACCCCAATTCTCGGGGTCGAGAAGTCTGTAGTATGCCCTCAGTTTAACGCAACCGTCGACGGTAACAGGTGTCCCAATACCACCGCTACGGTTGTAAAGAGGGCTGGAGTGGCGCCATATTTCGGGATAGGGTTCAGTCGCGACACCGACCAGTTATCTCAGTCAACTGAGGAGAAGAACCTGATGATCAACATCATTTCCGTCAATAGTGTTACCCTCAACACCACCAAATACCATCAAGGGTATGTTATAACCAACATGGGGATCACTGTAGGGCTTACGAGTAATATAACTCAAGGCTTTGCCGTGATGGATTTGCTGGAAGGATTGAACAGGGAGAAGGATCATAGAGGATGGGCAGGACCTAAGGCAGCTGTTGCCTTGAACAATGGAGCATACGCGCAAGGTCTTCAAGGATCTTTGCTCGTCGATACTGGAGTCCCGCAGATGTATTTGAAGGCTGGAAGCCAGTTTAAACTAAACGACAATATCACGATCGCCATCCCGAATGCTACCAAGCCGGTGGTAACGTATACGATTACTGACGGAGGATTAAAGAATGCGATGAGCCCAAGCAATGTTATGAGTAGTACTAGCCTCACGCCTTTTGTCAACACGGGGAGAAGTTTTCTCAAAGAGCTCGATATGGCTTATAAACCGATTGAAGGACAGTTTGGCGTCCGGTTCAAGGAACGGGAAGTGAAACTTTGTCAAGTTCTACGGTCCATAAGAATCGCAAATCCGAATGATTGGCCAGAAAAGAGGGACAGAAAGACACATGGATTGATGTGAAGACAAATCATACGACAACTTCATGTAATCGAAGGCTTAGGATAGCATAATATCATTTAGAGAGCTCTCGCCCGATACCAACCAAATGAAGCAGTATTACCAAGAATCCAGTATCAGTGAGATTCGAGAAAAGCGTAATTTAGGACCACGTAACGTGCATGATTTCTTTCAAAATTTTAAAGTTGAAGACAGGGTCGTGGATCTTGGTCATCCTCGGATCGGAACAATGGTTCATCCCGACGCAATGTTGGATATTGCTTACCATTCCTGGTTAGGGTTGTGGCTCCATTGTCGCCTATCTCACATCGGACAATATGAAAAGGCTGGAGAGCATGGCTCGCGCGAAGCGGGATCCGACTTCGTCTTTGAGTTTTGCGAAAAGAGCTTGCCTGTGTTTGCCAATCAGCTGGCAATCATCAAAATGCATCTCTCCTCAGCAAATTTATTGCTGGAGATCCTGAGAATGGAAAACTTTTTGTTGGATGTATTCGCAGAATGCAGTCGTGTGACTTTTTGGGGGACTTGTGGTGTTGGATGAAGCGACTGGCCGGGAGGTTTCGGAAGATGGGTCTGTTTAGATGCATTTGGAATTTCTTTCCAGGGCTAGCCTCCCATTCGTCCCGCTCGTGCAGAAGAAACCACTTTTGCAGTTAATTTCTATTCGTTCATGAAAATGGCAAAGAAAGTCGCTGCGCGGGGTCCGAGCTTCCATTGGGGCCGCGGCACGTCCAAGATCACGGCTTCGGAGTCAGTAGATTCCGAACACCGTACGTGATGGGTGCTTAGCTTAGTTGTGTCAAGTATAGACAACACTTGCTTGCATTTTGGTTAGATTCTGCGAGAGCGCGCGGGCTCCTGGATGGGAAAAGGTAATTCGAGAAATTCGAAATTGGGGGAGAAGCCTTTCGCGGGAGTTTTGGGAAGACATGTGAAACAACAATATTAACGTTATAGGGTTATAAAAGGGTATTAAAGAAGTCCAAGGATTCGACGACACACGACAAGAGGGTGCAGCAAACAGCGGGGTTAGATGTTGCTCAGCCTTGAGTCTGCTTTTCAGCAGACTTGTTCAAAAGACAGCAGAGAGGTTTCCTAGGCGTCTAGGTTAGTTCGTCGACGGACAAGGCAGTGCTCGACTCAGTCTGGTGATCGATCGAAGAGCTTTTCCTCAAGTGAGGCTCTAAAAAACTTGGAACTGCGGGGACTTACTGTAAGTGCTCGCATTCTCGCATTCGCTGTGCATGCCCCATACCATGCGCGTCTGCAGCTGAGAGCCACACTGCAAGGCAAACGAAACCGAAGAACCTTCGACCGGCCGAGTGGATTTCTCGGAGGCGGTTGGTTCGTTGAACGAGGGAGAATATCCTCATCGAGAGCCTTTCCCTTTTCCTGCGCAGGCCTCCGAGGTCTCCACCCACACACTCCTCGATGCTTGGCGTCAAAAGCCAGGCGTTTCGGCACCGTTTCTCACCGAAAGGACAACCTGCCTTGTAAAGAATTGCAGCTCGGTCTTCCGCAGTTCCCCTGTACGCCGTGGTGAAGTGAACACAAAAATGGAAGAAATTTTTAATAGAAAACGCCGTTCTTGCGAAATCGTTCACCTGATATGGCAAGGTGAGAGCCTAAAACGACACTGCCAACGGTTTTGTTTTTTGAGAACGGGGGCGCTGTTGTTTTGGACGAATGAAGTTATATAATCCTCGGGGAGGAGTCGTCACCAAGGTTGGAAGGGTTTGCAGCCTTCCTCTTGAAAATCAGAGTAGTCGTCTGTCTTCGTTATCCCAATTCTAAAAATTCCATTAGCGCCTTCGCCCCTCAGGTTTGCGAACACTTTGTACGTACAGTCCAAGATCGGCCTGCGATTTGATTCGAGATACTATACGATATACGGGACATGCGCACTTGTCCAGCATTCCTGTGCTACCTTGCATTAGCATACGTATTCATACCCTTATTATCAGACCTCGTTCTTATACGCGGACTATTACCCGTCAACAACAACGCAAACCCACCCTCCATCAACCAAACAGCGTGCTCTGCTTCCGGGCCCGACTCACACCACACCACAAACTGCAAAGCCTCCCAAACGTAAAAGTATTAAAGGAAAGTCGAATGCTGGTATTTGTTCAGGGTGTGTGTGTACTTTATTAAGCCGCATTTCCAAACATCTCGTTTTTAAAATACGGAGGACATACGACGACCGTGTACACAACATCCGTTTTGGTAGTTTGCTTTGTTTCATATCAATCCAGCGGACGTAAGCGCTTTCTACAACTCGAAAAAACGACAGACGGCCGTACTCAGTTTCTTGCGCGGCCAATTGAGCATCTTCCTCGTCAGGAAGCGTAGGTTTTATATTCTAGAAAGAGATTATTCCTTGGCTTGTAAGGTTTTTTTCTTGAGCGGCCCACCGACAGACATACAAGGTTCACTGGGAAGGTTTTCTGAAACCGGAAACGTGGGATAGACGAGCTTTGTTGCATGCAGATTTGAAGCCTGGGTGGCCGGTCTTTCTCACTAAGCGGAAAACGCTATCCTAAAATATATTACGAACGTCATCCAACCTCTTTTATATTCTGGACTTCAACCTCCTCTCCGTCTTCACACCAATCTCGACTGTAGAGACTTGGACCCAGTTTCTACGGCCTTTGTATCCCTGTCTACGAGTATTGTATGTTCCATATTATATAAAATATAACAATCTCTCTCGACATCCCCGTTGTCAACACATTCGCTCTCTCTTTTTCTCTCCGAAGGCTGGCTTGCGGATACTTCGAACGTTGATAGGCTGGACTTCTGATAGGAATTGTCAGCTTACTGGGATCTGCCGCTTGGTACGATAGTATTTACGGCTTGAGGAGTCACGTTAGGACCAAGTCACCTTTGTCAGCACCGTCCCGGTCTGGTCCGGATTTCCAATTTACATAACTTCAGAGCCGCAAGGTCTCTTCTGCCCATTTAGCCCTTCCAAAGTAAGTAATTTATAGAAATTGTCATCTATTCAGGTCCCGAACTTTAAAATATACCACCTGAATAAAGAGAGGCTTATCGTTGTGCGTCTGCTAACGGCACATACAGCCTACGTATCTTCGGAACTAATTCCACAGACCACATAACATATATCATATATACCTCCACCGCTTTCAAAACACCTCGACTTGTACCCGAGTCATACAGGTCTTTGCTTGATCACCAATAATATACTTAGACGTCAGATGAATTCGCCTTCATAACATTCACCGTATGGATTTTATCACCAAGAAGACTACCGGTCATATCATGCCGCTGTTCAGCGGGCTTTGGAGTTCGACGCCAACACAGCCTGCAGAGCCTGCAGCAGCAGCAGAGACTTCAGAACCGAAGGACAAAGCTCCAGCGATAGTGGTTAATGGTCAGTCTCCCGATGAAAGCGATCTAAATGGCGACCAAAAGAACCATCGACCACTATCAACGAGTACTGTAGATGCCACTAGCGTGCCGTTACCTCTATCACCAATATCACCCAAAACTATCCCACCAGAGATCAGCAAGATTTCGTCCAAGAAGAGAAGGAGAACGCGATCTTTCACGCCCAGTAAGGTTTTTCTTCTGAAGGCACCTGCAGCGAAACGAACCGAAGGAAAGAAGAATAGACTGGCGGCCGCAGATGTCACCGTTCACTTTCCAAAGTTTCATATCGACAAGGGAGTTCCCGAGGACATGCAAGAGAGGTTGGTAGAAGCATCGAATGCCGTCGATGTAGATTTGGATGGGTAAGTTAAAATTTCCCCTACGCCCAGCAAATATAATACTAACAACCTTTTGCATCAGATATATCCTTCTCTCAAACAACTCGATATCATCATTCTCGCTGATATCAATGGACACCACTGCTAAAGTCGCGAACTTTTCGCTTCCTCTTCACCCTCACAAAGTTATTGCCGTTTTCTTCCCGCCTTCCAGCTCAAGCGCTCGACCCCGACCACATTCCTGCAACTCCTCTATTTCGAATTCCTCTGCTGCCTCAATTACATCATCGTCTCGAAGAGCACAACAACCTAAGAATATGACACAAAAGATGTTGACAATGACCTCCCCGGGATCCAAGACGAAAACATTTATTTACGAAGGTTTTAATTATCGATGGATCATCGAAGATGACGGAACCAGAGTATTGAGAAGATATAGTGTTTCCGGAGAATCGAGTTCAAAGGTGCCTGACGGAGAAGTCTGCGCGAAGTATACACCTATCAAACGAAAGTGCTACGCCTCTTTATTAGTAGACCCGAGTCGATGTGATGAACGGGTTGCAATCGCAACGTTGTTCACTTGCCTGAAAAGAGAGGAAGGGCTGAGAGGTCTTCTCGGGGGGATCATCAGGTAGAGTTGAACCAAAATATAATATTGTCAAAAGTTTTTAGAAGCAAATCGGAAAAAGCGAGTCCTCAAAATATATTATTTTTGCATCTTTTAGCGACACCAGCAGTTGCTATAATTTCGAACAATTTTTCAACGACATGGATATGAACGCTGGGTGTACATTTTTCGTTTGTCTCAAACTTTCCCACTTGTATATAAATCTTACCATCCGGACGGGATATTAGGGGCGTTTTTGGGAAGGCATGCATTTCTTTGCGCCTGGAGTTTATCTCTTCCTATTATTGATAGATAATATCATAGCCAATCAATCACTTCTTCAATATTTAAGGAATTTTCCGTTTTGCCTGATATTATAAAACGGTCAGCGAGGTCCCATGGCCTGTAAAACGGTCTGAGAGCCCTGGGAGCTTAACTGGGTAGATATAGTTCGGCGGGGTGGTAAGATACGTAACCAGCTACTCCAAGTTTGTGACAACGGCAGATGAACGAACAATTTCCACCTGTGGACCTGTCAGCTTTAAAGTACTATACTGTCATAAATATGATATATTATTATATCTGAGTTTCAGCGAGGCACAGCATGCCCGCACTGTGTATGCGTTACTTTGATCAAACCACTCAAGAAAAAGCCAAATTTGGGTGGCTCGAATGAGAATCGATTCGCGAACTGACGGACCTTTCTCTCGATTGTGAGGCAAGAAATCCAAAGAAATACAAGGACTTCAATAGAGTTCCACCAGTTTGTCACGATGGCGGACCTTTATCGACCAACATTGCAGGTATCCCCATCTTGTCGCGGAGGTTTGTTGCGCCCCCCAGCAGCAGCCTGGGGTTTGGATGGTGAGCCATGACAGAATTCTTTCCCGTCGCAGGCAAGTCTAAGCCCGGCCATTAATGGTGGCTGCTCTTCCATGACTTGAGGTTTGCTGGCGTGGCGGTAGCGCTCGTGGTGTCGGCCTTTTATCAACATGGTTCGCTTGATCGATTCGATATTCGATAACCAAAAAAAAAACTCGTGAGAGCGCATGCACTCTCAAATTTTCCTTTCACAATGAATCTGTGAGTTTGTACTCTTGCATATGTATTTGCTTCGTCTCGAGGGCTATTTTTTGTCATCTGGCTCAAATCTAGACTTTCGAGGCATAGTCCTGTTCATTGGAGATGGATCTCAGGAAAATAGATCCGTCGCGTGGTGTTCAAACCATCATATCCCTCCGATCAAGCAAGTTTCACCCACTCGTTTGATATAACTCCTAAACTAGGTTCTAGGTCAGCAACTAAGGCACATCCTGGTTTTTTGGGGAATTGGGCCCGAATCCCAGACGTCAAAAGATCGTCGTGATAAAGACCAGGTTTTCGATGCTTTGCGCGGTCCCAATCATAACCCACGGCGCTCCTCGCCCTTGTTCCCTGGCACAGATATTGCCCAGTGCTTCAAAACTGCAAAAGCTTAAAAACAAAATAGGAGAAAAGAAAAGAAATCATTGACAACAGAAGAGGGAGCAATGACCAGCAGAACCACTCAAAAATGTCGGCACGAGCAAGCATCCCGTCCGGATTTCTTGAACCGAGAGTGGCTTGCCCATGGGTCCTTCGTCAAAGTCTCACTTGCGCATCCTTGGCCTCTTCACTCACACCGCTGACCAATTTGATACCCTTGTTTCCAACGAATCCGTCCTGCGGTAGAGGGAAAAAAAAATTAAAAACCAAAAAAATTAAAGTGGAAGCATCTCCAAGTACATAATATGTCCCCTGTCCTCCCCGAAGTGGCTCGTGAGAGTGTTATCTTTTTCTTTGCTCAAAGAGCCTCAAGGCAAGAATCCTTTTTCTCAGTTTGCCCTGGAGGGGATAAGCGACAACCTGCGCCGATACCAGATTCGATAAAGAATACTCTATTCACGGAGCTATGGCCTACTACACTTCGTTTCGATGAGGAATAAACTTTCATCTAGTTTGGGATGGCCATCACGGGCAAGCAGGCAATTGTAAGACTACCAATCCACACCTGATCTCTATCGAAAGTCGTTGCATCGTAATTTTTGTTAGCCCTTTGATCCACTCCGTGTTTGGTCTGCTAAAAGCTCTTATACTAACCTTTGCTGAATTGATATTAGGCCTGCGAATGGACATTCTTCAGTATAGCGGCTTTCTTCGTTTGTTTTCGTCTTTATGTTCGAGTCTTCGTCACTGCCAACCCGTCTTTCAGCGATGGCCTTATTATCTTCGTCTTGATCTGCTTTCTCTCGACGGTTATATGCGATACTATAAGCGCTTCAAAAGGACTATTCGCAGAGAACCTCACTTACAGCTCCGACCTGATCGCTGCGTTTCGAGCAGATGGCGGAGACTCTCTGCAAACTCTCGTTACCATATTGCAGATATTATATGCGAGCAGTTTCCCATACGTCTGTGAACTATGGGGTCTCAAAGTGTGCTTTTTGTTACTGTATGGAGGCCTGATACCACGTTCGATGCGATGGCTGAGAAATTGTCTTTATGGTACCTGGGCGGTTGTAGCGGTGGGGTTCATCTGCAGCATGTTGATGATGGGGCTGTGGTGTATACCTGTCAGTCAGAATTGGGATATAACAAAGCTCATGGGCGACGAGGGGAGATGCTTCGCTTATAGTAGCTACCAACCGTATTTTACCCTCACCGCATTCCATATTGTCACCGATATAATGAGTAAGTTGTGGTTCTCCTTTGATTTTGATTTCTGATGGGATAAGGGCTTACGATGGTGTCATCATTAGTTTATACGCTACCGTTCTTTGTTTTGAAAACGCTCTCGTTGAATCGCCGACAGCACTGGGGTGTTATTTCCATTTTCGCACTCGGAGGGCTTTGTATTGCAAGCACGATTGGCCGAACGATTGCTATCGGCCTTACTTCCAACATTCCGCTTGTGGGATTCTGGACCTCGTTCGAACAAATGACGGGCCTCGTTGTCGTTTGTGTACCTGCTCTTAGAGTCTTGATTGTGGAAACCAGGAGTAGAGATGTATCTCGGGCAAAGGTGGATTTTACGGACGGAGGAAGCAGATTGAGTCGGCTGCAGAGAATGAGTGCCACTGGGACGAGGAGCGAAGGAAGGGGCTTCGATGATGAGGAAGTCGAGGTTCAGTGGATCAGGATGGAAAGTCCGATAGAAAGAGAGGAAATTATTACAAACATGAGTAGGAATAGTCTCTCCATTAGAAGCGAGACAGTGGAAGAAAATAGAGAGGAACGGCAAGAGTCGCCAACTCTTGCAACGGTGGATCCAGAAACTCATAATGCTTTTGATGAGCATATAGAGAGTTTGAACAGCTCGGTTACTCGAAAGGTGACTATCCGACAGGAGTCTTTGCAGAGCGCTGATGGTGGCGTGAATAAGAAGTATAGTATTGTAGATGCTTGAAAAGGTTTCGGCTTCCTGATCTAATATCAGTTTTGCTTGATAGTATAATGATTGTACAGAAGTTTTACGGTGGCGTTTAAATGAATACGAATTACAAGTCAACAACATTTCAAGTGTATATTTGTGTTGCTAGAGTTGTAGCTTGCTTTGCCACAAAGTTGATTAAACTGATCGAGAGGGAGGTGAGATAAAGATAAGGTGCGTATATTCTCGTTATTCGTGATAGTTAATTAACAAGATTCTTGAACCGGGCGAAAAAAAAAATTAGATGAGTAGAAAAGGAAATCCAATCACTCCATAAGACTAAAGATGAAACTGTGGTGGACAAGGAGCTCTACAACCCCATAAGAAGACCGGCTATTGCAAGCAGCATATAAATTCCACCAACAGTATTCTTGGTAGCGGAACTTGCATTTGGAGCACTGGTTGAGGTCGGAAAGGCTATATTCTCAGCGGAAGTCGACTTGGCAACGGAAGGAGTAGACTTAGTGGTGGTCCCAATGGTAGTGCCACCAGTCTTTGTCGTAGTAGCGGTCCCAGTCTCGACGTTAGATGAAACTTCGGAAACTAGAGAGGTCGAGGTTGGGGAGCCAGTGTTTGCGAGAATAGACGAGAAAATTCCTGGAGCTTGAGAGGCTCTGTACTGAGCGCAGATAGTTGATGCAGCTTGGATGATTGCTATGAAATCCAGAGATCGTCAGAATTCTAATATGTCGGGCGAGACGGGAGGTAGGCAAGTGGAAATACTTGGGATTTGCGAAGCATCACAGTTGGATTTGACACAGTCAAGGACAGCAGTGAGAGCAGTGGAGTCAGTGCACTGGCATTTGATATCGGAAGGGTCACAGGTGGAGGATCCAAGGCCATCCTCGATGCATGGCGCCTATCAATGAATAGTCGAGTGTCAGATTCCATCATAGTGTGGAGATAAGATTCCTTCAACTTACCGCACAATCGGGAAGAGCAGGGCCATCCGCCTGGGCAGCAACTGCAACAGCAGTGCTGAAGATGACAACGGTAGAAAAGAACTTCATTTTGATGGTATTTCTTATTGACGAGAGAAGATTGATGGTCTTGAAGGTCTCTGAGAGATGGAGTCTACAGAATATTGAAATTCTTTGAGGTCAAGGATGATGTTTTGGGAAGAGAAGAAGAGTGGAAAGAGATGGATGGCCATGTTGTATACCCCTTCCACATAGAAAGGGAACGCCCTGTAAAGCTGCCGGCGAGTTGTGCTGAGCCTGTCGGTTCCTTCATCAAATCATACGGCCATTTCCAGATCTTACCGTCACTATTGGCTGCTCTGATGAGGCTACTTAGATAGTCTCAGGCTCGGCCCAAACAACTCGCATTCATTGCAAGCAAAAAGAAGCCTTCAAACGTTTTGATTCCAAAGTCCAGTCGGTTATATTCGAGTTCGTTGCGGCTTGATTGCTTGTTAGTCACACAGACCTGACCCCATACTTCTTTATGATCGTATAGAGATCGAATCAAATATTGTTGTCATAAATCTAGCTCTATGAGTCTAACTATAAAGCCATAAGAAATGTGAAATCTGAATACATATTACATCTATAAGTGCACTTGACATATCTGTTGCCCACAGGCCCCTGTACAAACGCTTGCGTATTACTCGCGATCCTCACTCAAACTTCCGTAACCTGTTGATTTGCCTCTGGCGGCGGATTCCGCTTTTTCTCCCTGCTGAACCACCATACCAAGGCTTGTGCGATGAATATTTGTTCGATAGTATATAAAACTACCGCTATTTGTATTTTGGCTTTCGTGTCGTCCGAAAACCTCGTCCACATGGCCGTGACCATTGGTAGACCTAGGCCTGTGGTTTTTGCGGGTGCGCAAAAGCATATAGCGATAAAAACGCCGTGATCCAGTGTCTTTAAACGCTTAATATAGAACTTCTTCTCCTTCCATCGAAACGCCGGATATGGTATCGGAACCCGACATAGAAAGACACACAGAGCTGTAAAGAAGATGTACAGTCCTATGTTGACGAAAATCACCAAGATCAAAAACTCCTTGGGCATCTTTTGAAGAGAGTCTGTGGCAAAACAAGAGGAAAACGCGGTCCTGGAGAATATCGCTATGGGCTTAGCAGAGAGTTCTAACATTCTGGCGGCAAATGAAGGGAGTATCATCAGCTCACCAGACAAGCAGCGTCAAGCAAAAAGTGGATATTCTATTGAGAAAAAGTCTTTTCACCCATTTAGATGCCACCTCAGAAGTAAAATACCCTTGGACCAGCT
The DNA here is from genome assembly GCA_036971345.1 of Dactylellina drechsleri. Taxonomy (NCBI): domain Eukaryota; kingdom Fungi; phylum Ascomycota; class Orbiliomycetes; order Orbiliales; family Orbiliaceae; genus Dactylellina; species Dactylellina drechsleri. Next base: position 194,525 of record JAJTUB010000045.1, read on the forward strand.
GCCCTAGCGCAAGAGGTAATAGTACCGTCAAGCCGATCTGTTTGAAGACATCCGCGTAGAGTGATTTGAGTTCATGAATGTTACTAGCCGGTCGAACGGAATCAAAGGATTTGTCCATCGTTGGCCAAAAGACATCGGTGATGAGAATGGGCGTTATGAAGGGCCCAAGCAAGTTACCGACCGTAACAGATACTAAAGCGGCAGCATCATCCCCTCCCGAAATTCTGGTCATGATGATATTGCTGTTTAATGTGGTTGGAATACACCCTGTCGCGATCATGCCCACCAGGATTCGACGATCAAAGACGGCCTTGTTGCCGAATTCCGCGATCAAGACAACTATACAGAAGAATATAGTTGGAATGAACAAGAACGAGAGTCCTTGAACTGTTAGATGTAGCCTCCAGTTTGAAAAATGAATTAAAAGCCTTTCAGTCTCTATCGACAACCCAGAGATGAAGAATATTACTGCGACCGCGCCGTATATTATGGACCATTCCGAGTGAATATAACCGTGGGGTTTTGCGACATTGGGCGCAAAGTACCCAGCAATGGCGGCTATACAGATTCCGATCACTAGCCATTTATCGAGAATCCATTCAACGACGCGCTTCGTCCGTCCCCAAGCTTTCGAAGGTTCATTCCTAGTCTCTTGTGCCCGAATATGTGTGCTTTCTTCATTGCAATGCCGTGTTGGTTCCTTGTTGGATTTTCCCGTGGTTTTATCAATTACCTCTTTCGAAGAACGAGTTTGCTTGCCTGAGGAAATATCCATGTCAATGCAGTCAGGTATGTGAATTTAGGTGGACAGATTGAAAGAATTGGAGCATGTCCTCAATATTCTTTAGCATTTGTTACTAGGTAGGTAAGAACTTGAGTATTTAAACTTTAAATTTTTCAAACATGATGAAATATGCCGTGGCATGGATTCACTGAATGACGCTTGATGCCGTGCTCGGCTGGATAAACCTGTTAGCTCGGACAGTTCCCTAAGCATGGTACCGAAGAAATTTGCCTCGCCTCGAGCACAATTTTTTTGAAGATTAAGCCAGAATCCGAATGCATGTGCAGGCAAATGCAAAGGAAAAGCTTCGACGTTGGGATTGGCGCACTCGGTTCCGACCGATCCGCGATTCGGAGCCCTCTATCGCCAAATCGGGTGGCTTGTTGGAAATTTCATCACAACACGGATTTAAAATTCTGAATTTGGATGAAATGAGCCGTCGACGATGGAATAGTGAGATAGCAACATAACCTTTTGTGCTTTAGGCATAACGGAAGCTTCTGTTCGCTAATAAGAGATCTCGCCTTGTATTCTGACCAACAGAAACCATCGTTTTCTCAGAGGCTCACATGCCGAAATTTTTCCGGTCAAGTTACATGCTAGATAACCGCACTCGTAAGCCTGTATTAGGTGTATCCCCGAGTATAGGAGTATGTGGCAATCAATCACACCTTGCCACATGGGACCCTTTTGTGGAACTCAGTGACATTAATAGCCTTGGTTTCCGAAATCTTCAGCCTTTCTATGTTTGGAGAGCTCTTATCAGTACATTTTGTAGGTTAGAGATATTGCAGTATTTGAGTGACAGGTGGTTGCTTTAGTATTCGGTGACTAAGACTTTTGATATGAAAAAACCAAACAGGATTCTAATTATATCAAATTATCGATTATTTGTATAAATAGGCACGTTCATCGTGTTCCATACTGCTTTTCCTTATCGAACATTTCTAGAAAACCAATTTACCATACTACATTACTCATCAATATAAAATTGAATGTTATGATTTTTCTGCAGAGACGGATCATTTTCCGTTTTTGATTACAGATTAATCTCGCTCTCAGAGTAGCTGCTTCACGACGCGATACAGATCAATACTAGAGCCCCAGATCTTGACCTGCCAAGTATATCACCATGGTTAGAAACGTCAGAGCCAATCGTATCAACAATCCGAGCAAGCAAAAGATTACATACACCTTGACGGAACAATCCGATGGTCGTATTACAAAAACTCAAAGATAGATAAGCCTTAACCCAGGCGATAAAGACCTTAGTGACAGCGGCGCTTGGCACCCATATAGCGAATTCTTCCGCAACACGATCCCGGAACAAGGAAGCGGGACGAAAGTGGTGATAAAGGTCGGAAGTTACACAGCCGTAGATCTCTACATCGCCGATGAACAAGTAGTTTGGGTTGCTCCGAGTATTAATGATACGGAAGGCGGCTCTGGGCCAGTCACGAAGTTTCTTTGCATCCTAGATGGTGATTACAAGACTTTCTTACTAGATTATGGAGCTCGCGGACTCTGGCCGGTCTTTGTTAAAATGAATCAAACCAATTAACGTACCGCACGGGCCTACGGGATAAACCGGTTAAACGGGACAGATTTTTAACAATAATGTTGATAGTATAAACTACATCATAACTAAATAATTATTAGATATTAGGTTAAGGTAGATACATTAAAATAATATTAAAAGACTATAGAAAAATAATAAAAACTCTAATTTGGCCTTGTCAGGCCGCGTTAGCTGATATCACGTATATATACGGTATATGGCAACTAGACGCCGAAGTCTAGTTATCTTGCTTTTAGTCCAGTACGTATGGCCATAGTACGTCCTGACATTATGATATTTAAAATCTATAATTTAAAAAGTGGTTTTTATTAAATTATTAATATTAGTTATTATTTTAAGAAAATATTAATATATCAAATTAATTATAACCGTGATCCAAACCGTGATAATAAGCGTGATCGAAACCGTGATCCAAACCATGGTTATAACCATGATAATAAGCGTAATCCGGACCGTGATCGAAACTGTGACAATATGCGTGATAATAAGCGTGATCATAAGCGTGATCAATCCAATTGATCAAAACCGTTGATAATAAACGTGATAATAAGCGTGATCTAAACCGTGATCTAAACCGTGGTTATAACCGTGATATTAGCTTTGATCGAAACCGTGATCTAAACCGTGATCGAAACCGTGATCGAAACCGTGATCTAAACCGTGATATTAGCTGTGATTTAAACTGGGTTATAACCGTGATCGAAACCGTGGTAACAGGCGTGATAATAGGCGTGATCCGGGCCGTGGTGATATGGTTTTTGATATGGTTTTTGATTTGGTTTTTGATTTGGTTTCTGATTTGGTTTTTGATAAGTTAGATTTTTAATTTTTGATGGGGTGTTTGATCCGCCAGATGGCACCAGATGGCCCCGATGGATCCGATGGAGAAGCTTTCATCCCGATGTCCAGATGTAAAACCATATTTTTCCTGATGTTATAAATATTAACAAACAAAATATATATATTTAATATTTTTTTTATCTATTTATATATTTATTTATCTATTTATATATTTTTTTTATCTATTTACATATTTTTTTATCTATTTATATATTTTTTAAAAAATTATATCTCTCAACATATTTTACATCACTTTCATTAAATACATGATATTTATCCAAATGCCAATCTTTAATAGCCTATCAATTTTTGTTATAATTCCCTTAGGTTCAATAATAAATCTGAAAATATTAAACTTACTATGTAAAAAAATTTTATTATTAATTTTTGTCAGGACGTACTATGGCCATACGTACTGGACTAAAAAGCAAGATAACTAGACTTCGGCGTCTAGTTGCCATATACCGTATATATACGTGACATCAGCTAACGCGGCCTGACAATTTTAATACAGAGGACACTAATAATAATAACACCCAACAAAACACTAGATATTATACATAATAAAAGGTTGGCTTCCCAAAAAGATTTTAATACACCTATATAAGTTAATCTAAAAGTTGCACTATTAAAAAAAAAGAGCTGTTCCTCCAACAGATTAGCAAGTAACAACCAAGAATTCCAAGATTTTTTAAAGGGAAGATTAAGAATTTGTCAAAGTGGGGGGAATTGATCAGGGTGTCCATGGTAGCGAGGACAATTTCGATATAAGATTGTATTAAGTATTTGGTGCCTGTATACGAATGCCGGTATAGCTATGTTGCTGTCAGCACATTATTCGTAAAGGAAGCATGTGCTGCAACTGCAAAGCTATCTCATTACCACAACATTACCCATGCCACCAAGGTGCCTAGTGATAGTAGTGCGAACTAGGAACAATATTCTTCCGATATCACCGCTGATCCTGGCATCTTCTAATTGCTCCAGCTGTGCCTTTATCTGATTGGCATCGTACTCTAAGGACTCAGGATCCGACTTCCACTGATTGTTCCCATCCAGCTCGTTTAATAAGGTGGACACCTCGATCCATTCGGCGTGAGTTTTTGTCTATGCTAATATGGGTCAACAATCAGCCTAGGAATCTACATCACCAGGTTTCGCAGACACGTATGCCAAGAGCTCTGCGCATGTGGGCCCAGTGATAAAGCGAGGTTTAATAGAAAGGGAGACGGGAAAGGGAACCGAGGAATGCGACATCAGGGAAAGAGAAAGCTCCTCACATTTTTCAGACGAGCTTGCAGGACCAGCCACTGGTTACCCACCTCATCGGTCGCAAAGTCCCGGATGATAACACCTGATTGCTTGGCAAAGTCGAACAAGGGCTTCAGTCCGGATTTTGGCTGTGATGTTGAAGGCGATGTGCCTTTGCCGTAGCTTTGTGTTGAGTTGCCGCAGACTCCAGAGCTGGGCAGATGTATGAGAGGCTGCTGGCAAAAGAACGACATTTCTAATAGGATGGGGTCGAACTATCATATAGCAAAAATGTAAAGATCAGAGGCTAAAGGCGCGAGGACCCAGGACTTAGAATCCTTTGTTAAGCCTCGCGAGGGATTGCCCCTTCGTCGGTTTGTCGCCTTGATAAAGATGACGAAAGAGGTCCGTTTCATTCGATGTTATTAGAAGCGAATGTCACTCCCGTAAAACTACGATGAAAATTGTCTGGAAAACTCGAATATCAGTTCATGTCGGAAAACGTAGAAATATAAAAAAAAGATCTCAAGAAGAGAAGTTTGGAAGTTAGAATGTAGCTATTACGGTAGCAAGGGTTTTAGTACATTTTCTCTTGGGGATCACTGGTAGTTAAAGCTCCAGTCTCTGTTTTGTATAAGCCGGCGGATCTTTACGGTTTGAATTACTACGTTGACAATAATCTGCCTCTTTCCTTACTGACAGGCATATTAATATATCGGCTGGGGCTGCATGTATAGAGGGACTGGTCGGCGGCGGTAAGGTGGTACAGGAATTTGTTGAGGAAAGATACACATGTGAAGCATGTCCGCCATGCATACCGTGGTTGTCCGATGCTGAGATGCGATTGAGTGGTCGCGTCGAGTCTGTTATATGGTTGACCAAACGATTCGCTTTCACTTTTTCCAGTTTCTGAATTCTCAAGCTACATGCTACGCAACCTTGCAGCAAGACTGAATATCGCTCATTGCATCATGGACGTGTTTTCTTGAGAAGCACGAGAGGAGATTTTCGAAGCTTGGTTATAATTTTTACCAAATCGGAGGGAAAGAGGTTCAAAAAAGGAAAATACAATGTACCGTGTATCATTCCTACATGCGATTCAAAAGCACTTTATTCCACTCCAGAAGGTGATATGATTTCTTTCTTGAGCCACCCGCTATGCCAGTTCGAATATGTGAGGTGACAAAGGCTGACACGGAGAATATATGTGTACGGGTAACCTCACCCCAAGACATTTTTCATGCATATTGCCTTCCGTCCCTGTATCTCATCAGCATTTTGCAAAGCATAGGGCAATGCAGAAATGATAAATATAAGTATGATAACTAAGCCATTCCGCCAGAGCAGACACAACAAATATTGCCAACGAAATAGAAATAATCGCTAGATTAACTGCTAGCTCACGGAACTGGAAAGTGGGCGCAAAGGTAATATCTTGCTGTTCGTCGCAGGCCCGACGACCAAAATATACGCCAAATCATGAGCGCGCCCAGGATACAGCATGAAGCGAACATAGAAAGCCCTGTTGGACTTCAAGCAAACGCACTTGAAGAGGACGGTAAATTGTCAATTTAAGGCAGGAGCCAAAAGCGGCTAGCGGATATGATAGATTCCAGCACTAAAGTAATCGCAGGATCCTGGTGAATTTTCTGGAGCGGGCAACTAAAAGCGGGGTAGTGATACAGAAGAACAAACCAAATTGCTTCAAATTCAATCTTCAGATTTTTTGATAATTATCTCGTAGATCGAGAGTCCTGAGTATCCTTCCTATTTAAAAAAGAACCCTATTAATGATATAAGCTTAAGTTTTGCAAGTTTTGTATTAATACGTATTTGCCTCACTAGCGCCAGCTAGCGACAACGAGAGCTATGGCTGAACCATCGGCGCGATTACCATCATTAATCAAGAATTCCTATCAAAAAGCACGCAAAAAATTTGGAGAGGCAATGAAAGGGCATTTAGCAAATGATGCGGCTCAAATATCCCAATTGAATACGTTTTTGTCACCGGCCGGTGGAAAAGACGAGTTCCAAAGGCTTCGAAGTACTTGTGAGAAGTTATCGGACCAAGCCCAAGGAGAAGACCAGAAGAAAGCCACGAAGTTGCTGGATACACTTGGAACTATTAAAATGGTTGGTGATGGCGTTATTTCTGCAGCTCCTGAGACGGTTTCTATGGTATGGTTTGGTATATCGTCTCTGATATCGGTAAGTGGGGTTAATGTCAAGCTAATATAGCTACCCAAATTTTTTTTGATTTAATTTGACCTTGGATTGTGCATTGTTAGATAGCTACGGTCAAACTTGAGATTCGAATAATGATATGCGATACCTGCGAAAGCATCAGTGATATGATTCAGGATTGTTTGAGATTGGAAAGTCGAACATACGATATCTCCATAGGCGACTCTCAGAGTATTGCGATTGGAATTGATATCTGGGACTCCGCTGTCCCAGATCTTTTTTTCGATATTTTCGATTTTCTCTGGCATGCAAAGCCGCATAGGGATGCTAGTAGACTACAGAGTAGGTAACAACTTTCAATCCGTTGGGTGCATTAGACCAATATATCGTGCTAGTAACTCCATATTTAATCAACTTGGGTATGGAGTTCGAACCTTTTTGATTTAACTGGAAAGTTTAGAACTAGATCTATGGAGTTGTAAGATAATTCCACCCAAAAAATGCTGACAATGCTGACTAGGGGCAAAGTCAACTATCAAAGAAGCCTTCGGTAAAGATCTGCAACAAAGAATTGAGAATCTTTTGCAGTCGCACAAGCGGCTTGTTCAACTAGTGCAGATTCATTTCGAAAATTCAGTATTCGAAAGAACAAGAGGTATATATTGGAGATTCTTGAAATTTTGCCTTGTAGGCGGTTTGGAAGCATTTAGTAAACTATCTAAATAATCATGAGACTATTTTAATAGAGGCGGAGGAAAAACTCAAAAAGATTAGCGAAAATATGAAGGGTACTCACCCTCAATCTGTTGCTACACAATGAACTAGGATGAATAATTTTACTTACTTTAAATTGTAGATACCGTTTCGGTCATCACAACCATGCTGGAGCAGGTCGAGTTTAACATACTCTACACAGAATTAGCTCGCCAAAGAGACAAGTTGATCAGATCAAGCGCTCATACCCTTCACTTCCAATCCCTCAACGATAGGGCTAGCCTAATCTTGGAACAGCGCAAAGGTCATTTGGCGGAGTGGTTTTTCGACAAAGAAGATGGGTACAAAAACTGGAAAGCATGGGAAAAGAACCAAAAACTTCCAATGCTGTGCCTGGAGAGTCCACGAGGGCATGGCAAGAGTGTGCTAATGCTATGTCTCAAACAACGACTTGAGAAAGAATCTTACGGCTCCAACAAGGCCGTGATCCTGTCCTTCTTTTTCAAACAAGGCGACGAGAATCTCCAAAACGCAAGAACGGCCCTTCAAACTATTCTACGCCAACTCTTGGACAGGGATGAGCTATGGCTCAACGGAGATATATTAAGCCAATGTGTCGAAATCCTCAATCCTAGATTTGGTAAACATGGAGAGATTGGGGACAATCAAGCAATTAACGATCTGACTGAGATCAGTTCGCTGGTAGAGATCATTCGAAGAATCTCGGTCCTGCTACCCCGAGTCTATGTAATGCTCGATGCTTTAGACGAATGCGTGGACCGAAAAGATATGAACTTAATTCCATTTATAGTCAAAATGGGCAACCCAGACAACAAGAACCTGAGGATAATAATTTCGGCTCGAGATAGTCTCGGTATTTCCGCTGAGTTAACTTCCCAAGATAACAAAGATGATCCACCACCCAATCAAAACCTAGATATTATAGATCAACGCGTGCAGATAATACAGATTACTGCTCAGAAAAACGCGTCGGACCTGGAAACTTATCTCACCCACGAGGTTCGCGACCTCGTAAAACATCGAATCCGCCCAGATGTATACGAAGAATATTACAATGCGGAAGTTAAACGGATAGTGACAGTTATTCACAAGCGAGCTAAAGGTGACTTTTCTCTGGCTCGGATCATTGTGGCAAATCTTCAACAGCCGTCAAAATTACCGTTAGAAGAAAAAATTAAACGATTACCCGGGGCTATTGGAGAAATGTATATGACTGCTCTTGAGTCCTTAACTGATGACCAACAAGAGCTCATCGTTACAGCGCTGAAGTGGATTGTATGGGGCGTGTCGGGCTTAACAGCAGTTGAACTTTCAGATCACTACCGCGAAGTTTATAGAGATATCAACGACAGATCTTGGAATTTATTAGCCGAGGAGAGCGATGACGGGAGGGATAATCCTGACGAAAGAAATAACCGGGAAAGCACAGACACAACTGTTGCAAGAGACACTTTGAATCAATTTGTTCGTCCCGACATGCATGACAGCGAAGACCCCGAAGTTAGAGACGTCATTCATCATTTGGAAACTACCGGTAGAGACTTCTTCAAGTACGACAGGAATACTGGGTTTGTCGGCGTTGATATTTCGATACGAGAGTGGATACAAGGGGCTAGCAAATCAGCTTCAAAATCGCAATCAGTTACCAAAGAGGCAAAGGGGTTCAGAAAACAAAAGACACAGGCTGGTTATACCGTTTTCTCGTTTACACTTACCCGTAGGTCTTCCACCCCACTTTGCAAATTTGGGGTATGATTCTTGTCTTCTCCAAAAATATTTTAACTAACCAATAACATTTGTAAAAACAACGATTTTGTATGGGAAATCAAATTTGTTGAAATCTTTTTGTCCTGAAACTGTAGCTTCGTTCATACGTTATGGAGATAATCTCTCCGATCTTTTTAGTGAGATGGAAGCTCAAATGTCAATCACTCTGGAAATTTGTGGGTAACTAACTTCGAAATCCCCGTCTCTCCTAGGATCTTATACGCAAGCTAACAATCCTTGGACTTTTTGTAGTCCGAGCTCTAAATAACAAAGAATTCCAAAAAAAGTATATGTCTTGGAACTCACCTGGGGTCTCGCCAACCCGCGGCGAAAGATACGAAATAAACTACTGGCAGAGTCATATCAAGATTCTTGACAAATGGTGGAACGAGGAATCTTTGGATGGAAATTGGTGGTCCGAACTGCTCGCGCAAATTGCGGCGTTTTTAGAGCCAAAGAATTGGTTGCGCTGGGCGATCCAACCCCGAAAGAATACTAACATTTACTACTCCGGCGATACCGAGATTAGGCATAACAGAAATCGCACAATAATAATCGAAGAAGACGACGACGGTCCTCCACCAGATGAAGATGAACATGTTGCTACGAACATTGGCAGTGAGTTACCAACGCCTGCGAATTTGGCCTTAATATAATTGTCGACTATCTATTGAGCACTCATTCGGATGAGTATGCTTCGAACTACTGTGACGCCATTGATGGAATAAAAGATAATATAAGTGATTCATTTTTCTTGGGCAGGCTCAGGAGATACCAGAAGCGTATATCGACATTACCACAAGTGGAAGTTGAATCATGGAGCTCTCTAACCCCGCTATATTGTGCTGCAAGACACCCAGAAACTGTTCGACGTCTCCTCAAGCACGGAGCGAAAGTGAATACGCGAGTAGAACTTCCTAGAAAATTATACTGCGGTGGCCCAGTTCTACTTGCAATTTTATGTCGCGCGGCTGAAACGGATAGCCGCGAAGACTCAGCTCCATTAATAGAGACTGCTAAGATCCTAATAGGGCAGGGAGCTAAATTGGCAGAGACCGACAATAACGATGCCACGGCTTTGCATTACGCGGCGAAAATGCAGAATGCAGAATTTTTTAAATTTGTGTGCTTTTCGGCAGACTGGGATGTGAGGGCAAAGGATTGGGAGCTCCGGACGCCCCTCCATTATCTATTCTCACGCCGTCCGCCAACTTCCAAAGAGAAAATACAAGATGCACTTAGTATTTGCAATATCCTTGTGAAGATAGATCGGAAAGAGGCAGACGGAACCAAGTTGGTGGATGCCCAAGATGAAAATAGCACGGGCCCTCTCATGCAAGCGGTCACTTACGGTTTCACAGAAGGTGTGCTCCAACTCATTGACCTCGGTGTCGATATTCACGACGACGATATCGATAAGAACAATTGCTTTCACTTTTTGGTGTCGAGCCCGATCGCCTCGCAGGCCTCGTTTCTAGCTATCGCAGAGATACTGTCCTCCAATAGCCTTGATATGGCTAAAGTGAACAGCGTTGGAGATACTCCTTTGATCGCTGCTTATTTGAAGGGGAATATAGTTATGACAGAGTTTTTCCTCCGGAAACATGGGCTACACCAGCATGAATCAGGAGAGCTTCACCCTCTTGCTGTGTTGGCCAAAGGCGGCGATACTTTTCTTCACCTGGTTATGTATGCGCCTCCTGAAGTTGACGATGAACTCGACACAACTCACTTACACGTCAAGTTTCTCGGTTTGATCAAAAAGCACATCCCGTATCCGGCTCTATGCGATTGTCTAACTACAAGGGGTAAAGTTGGTGATACACCATTTGACCTTGCAATGGCCCTTGGAAGTAATACTGTAATAGAGTGGATATCGGATTTTGACGTGATGGCTTCGATGCATCCTACGCGTGGTGTTTCCGCTCTATGGCTATATGCAGAACGTATGATGAATTGGATTAAACAAACCGGCGGGCTGACGTACCGCATGATCCAAAACTTCAAAATGCTTTTCCATCGCTCAATACCCGACACAGCACTCAGAATTTTCGAACACATAATTTTCAAAAAGATCCCAGATCTTCCATCAAAACTGTTCAATGGTGGTTTGCCGCAGATATATCAAAAAGACTTAAAAGATCGGCATAATTGGTGTATTTTTGATATCCTGGCTGCCTATGGCCATTCGACAGCAGACTCAATGTGGGGAAACTGCATTGGCAGTAATAACATATTAAAACCCACAAAAATGGTTGTCCCAGAGCTATCACGAATAGTGCGAGTTGCCGACTCAATCGATTGTTTTGAACTTGGGCCAAAGATACCGAATGCGGATGAATCGAGCCATGGTGATAACTCTAGTAAGTTAGCGAGCTGAAAATTCATTTTGGATTCTCGTACTTTCAAATTTCCTAGCAATTTTGAGTCTAACATATGCATTGTAGAATATATTAGCGATTATGACAGTGGTTGGTTTGACGAGGAATATTTTTCGAGTTATCGAAAGACTTTATTCGCCGACCATCCCTTTCCTTTTCACGGGTCCTTTTATTTTGAAGCGACATTTTCAGCACATGATGGGGGCGGCTGCGATAGGAGATGTGCTATTGGGATTTGTCTCAGCGGCGATAGGGGCACACTAACTATTTTGAACAGAGTCATGCACAATTGCATCATAATAATTGATGAGCCCGACGACGAAAATCACGGGGACGAGGTAAACACTAGTATTGAAGAAGCGGACTTAACAAAAGATATAAACCTCGGAATCGGAATTAACATCGCAATGAGGCGCATTCTTCTTACTAGAGACGGAAAAAGGACCTCCAGGATATATGAACTTCCCCTGGGGCGCTATTTTCCAATCTTGAAATTGGGTTCGGGTACCAAATGTACAACCAACTTTGGGGCAAATTCTTTTCAGTACGAAGACGCAAACTCCTCGGATTGGGGCACAGAGGCATTTTCACCTGATCCGTTAGACCCAGTTGTTCCAATATCAGAGACAAACACCGCTAATGAAGCCGCCTTTACCATCGACTGTTTCGACGATACCGAGGTATATCGTTCGTTAGAGAACATTAGACTTGATGACCCCGATGATGAGAATTCGGATCAAATGAAACATGAAAGTTGGCACATTCGGCGCCGTCTGATAGCGCCATGGCCGAGCGCGTGCTAGGCAAAATGAACCAATTTTGAGAGGACTCAAATTATTCATACGATGCGATGATTGCAGACGACTATGATTAGGGTTTCGATTTCGGTGTCACCTAACTGAGTGATTATTTGGGCCAAGAGAAAGTCTAGAGTTATTTATAGAAGAGACTAGCGTACCTGAGCTACATTTTGTTCATAATATAAATGCTGATCTTTCGCAAGTTGCCTTGAATATCAACCTCGTACGTACCCAAGTATTAGGAGAAATGAATCTGCTAGAAGCGGAGAAACTTATCCATTGATACCTGTGCACTAATTACGCTAGATCCGCATATGATATGAGCCACAGTCGTAGGCCTTTCATAAAACCTTTTAGGTTAACCCCTTAGTTTAGTACGGGACTTAATGAGGGGCTATCAGCGCTTATAACACGGTAGATATCACGAATGTTCCTGTAATATTGGTATATAGTCATCCCACATCCCACCAGGAAATCAAGCTAGTAGGTTGGTCACATGTTAGCCTAATCAGATAAAAAGTGAGCTGAAAAAGAAGAATGAAAATATCTTACCATCAACTGTCCCATTGATGACTATAGCATGGGAATGAGACCCGGGGTACAAGGTTGAATCAACGGTTTTACCTTCTAAACAAGTGGGGAGAAGTTCAGAGCCTTCGGAGAGGATTAGTTGTGGCAATGGTGATTTTTCTAAGCAAGGCACCGTAAGCCTTCAGGTTTCGAGAATCCTACTGGAAACATGTAATTCATACGCACCTAATCCAAAACACCTCCCAGAACAACCATACACCATTCTAATCTCAGTATCATCTGGGTTTGGATATATTTCTCCGATTTTAGCATCAGCGATGCGAAGACTTCGTTTGTCCTTGTCGTCGCCGAAGACAAGGTCATATGCTGCAGTATCTTCGTTTCCACGATGAGTATCAGCGCCACCTCTTTGATGGATGTTAGTATTATTATGATCCTTACGCTTCCTAAAATGAGAGGAGCAGGCGGAAGCAGCGGCTTTGAAAATATCTCCCACGTCTGGCCCAATTGGTGTGAACAGACCAACTTGCCTTAGAAGTGAAGAGTTGTGATGTTACCTCATATCTGAGCCTATTTTGGAAGAATAATATCAAGTTGGAATTACTTTACCACACCCTTGCAGTCTCGTGTTGCATAGAGATGAATTATCTTTTGATTCTATCTTTATTTTACACGATTGAAGACTTGTAAAAATAGAAGGAATTGAAAGTCTTAAAAAAATTCCTTTCCCGTTGTAAATAAGCCTGCGATTTCAAATTTCTTTGGCCTTACAATCAGCTTTGTGTCGTTTCCAGTCTCCTTTCTGGCACTCCTTGCTGCAGTACTCTATGCCTTTGCATCTTGCACATTTCATGAGGGTTTTATCGCCATCTGCACGTTTTGTAGCACCACAGCCACCACAACTCCCTTGACGTATTTCTTTTGATATCATAGCCAGGCGCTCGTCCACTTTTTTTGCCATATCTTTGAAGTTTTGGGGCTTTGTAGAGTACGGCGGGGAAAAGAGAGGCCCTAAGGCAGCTCGAGTTGCATAGGGCAGAAGTGGCTTTATCCTATCGTCGGTGTAGAAAGATTTGGGGAACAAGCTTTTCCCACAGCCGCAGATTGGAGATTTTCCTACACTGAGATCCGGCGCTGTCAACGGAATCTTTTTCAATTTATAATACTCACACGTATTTTGATTGTGCGTCCAGGTTCTGCAACGCTCAACCATTCCAACGCTAAATTGTAACCATGCTTTCGTCTCAGCATCTGAGGTTTTGACAGAAACAATCCCACTTTTACCCATTAAATTGCGAAGTCCCGAACCCAGAGTTTGAACAGATGAGTATTCGAGAGGAAGAAGAGCGCAGTCAGCCACGATACCTTGACCCGAGAGATCCATTCGAAGCTCGTTAACGAGAATGAGCATATAATTCCCGCCCTGCTTTTCATTGTGGAGACCGAAGAAGGAACAGTGATTCCCTTGTAAGCCAGCATATTGCACTATTATGCTGTGAATAGATTCTTTCATTTCGGCCATCAAATCGCCTCTGTAGAAGTCAGTGTTTGAAGAGCCGGCCACCAAAGCCTTTCGCTCTGTGTCAGAGAACATTAGCGTTAGGGCGGTGTTTATCCATTCGTAGTCCTTGCGGGTATGTTTTTTGAAGTCGATATAAATTGGAGGAGATTTGTCCAAGTTGATCCGGTGAAGACTCCAGGTGTTGATGAAATTTGATGGCCCGTTGGATACTCCGAAAGGGAACCGAAGGTGCAAAGGTGTGTCCTTCTGATGTACGATCGGAGCATCAATCTGATATCACACCGTTAGTTTCGGGATTCCCGAACAGGAATTTTGCTACAAACCTCGATATATTTCGACTTTCTTGCGATGGAGAGTTTTGTAGAATCTCCAACAGGGTACGGAAAGTGTACTATATGGGATTTTCTCCCAAGAAGAATGGAGAGCGTAGATGTGCCAACTCTAGTTGTAGTGATGGGAGCCTTAGTTTCTAAGAGTTGAATCAATTCGTTGTCGGATCCAACCTCCCATCGATAGGAAATCCGATCAATCTTGGGATTTGCAAGAGTTGAAAACTTCAGCTTCAAAGTCGATTTTGGTTGATCAATCGAATTGGTAAGATTAGTCGAACGGGGGTCCACTTTAGGAACATCTAACTCTTTTTGAACACTAGAATTTCCGGAATTTTTACTTTCCTGATTAATGCCCAGACTCTTGAGCATTCTATCAAGTGGTTTTTGAGGAAAAGGGAAGCTCGTTGACAAGCGAACTCTCTTGCCATCTGTCAGACTACTTTTAAATATTTCCATTTGAAAATCGTTCAGTAGTTTTATGAGACGCGTTGTCTGCGGACTGGAGACAATATTCACTGAGACAGCGCATCCATCTAAGAGTAAAAACCATGTTGGGACCATGCAACTGAAAAGAACGTCTCCGGAGCCATTCCAACCAGCAAGATCTTCTTCGAAAGTAGGCGACCCGGTTTGAATACTGATACCAGTACCTGGTAGTCGAACTTCAGGCTGTAACTTCCCGAATCGGCGACGAAGAGATCCAAAGTTGTTGAGTAATGGGCCGCACGAGAGCCTCAAATGCAAGGCAGGCGTGCCAACTTCACTGAGTGTACAAGCTAAAAGCTTTTCAAAAGCTCGTATAGGAACAGCGAAAGTCACACACGTAACCGCACTTGAGACTCCGGATGTTACTGTAGATATGCCCAAGTTATTCATCCTTCCGAATTCATGGGCCGCAGTCATTGGATCTTTTCTTAAAGCTGGTGTCGTATGAACTCCGTATAAATGGTTAAGAACATCTTGCTCTTGGAGATGACAAGATGAAATTAATGATCCGGATTGGTAAGCGACCTTCGACATGAACTCCTCAATCATCTTTTCCCAGTTAACAAGCTCAGAGGTAACACTTTTCATTCTTGCCAGAACCAAAGAAAAGGTTCCTCGTGAGTTATGCTGTAACCCCTTCGCTAGAGCTGTTTCAGCATCTTTCTGTATAAGAGCGAACATACCCGCATGATTTTCAGATTCAAATAATTTCTTATAGATGGCCATAAGGAACCCACACATGGAGTCCGATTCATACTCGAATTGAAATTGAAGCTTCTTGAACTGATCGAGATGATTCCCGTTGGGCTGCAAGGACCAGTGGTACTTCCAGACTAACCGTCCGTGGATTTGTCTGGTTCTGCCAAGTTTAGTGCTATCCATAATACCCAGCAGCGAGTCACTTATTTGGGACGTTCCTGTGTGGCCAGTGAGGAAATCAATTGGAATAATCCCTAAGAGAGCGAAGATTGAGCGAGAATCTACCCCCAAAACTTTGTTTAAAGCTTCCTCTGCGTAATCAGAATTGAACTCATGTGACAGTAGAGTTTCTGTGTTGATATGACTGATGAAGTCCCGACGAAGGAGAGGTAAGGTTGAAAGGAAAATGTTGTAGATGCCAAGGTGATCAATTAAATTCGATATGTCAATGACATTCCACTGGCTAGGATGGTTGAAATAATAGCCTTTCGAAAAAGCATCTGCTTGTGCTATTTTTTCGACTTCCGTGGAATTTGTAGAAGATTGGCGTACATCAGGAGCATAAAGACTGGCGCATAGTTCCAAGGCATCATCAATGAAGAGACATATAGTAGCCATGTTTGCTCTCTGTGTAATTCGGAAAGCTTCACACCATAGAGCGAACTCTTTCTTTGCGGCTTCGATAAGAGGATTGAAATCATCCATTTTCAAATCCCGATATGTAATAGCGTTAATGTCGAACGGAGTAACTGCGGTCGAGAGATGGAATCCAGCAAGCGGGTTTGTACCTGTTTCACGGGAAAGTTAACAATCAATATTGATATGAATGCTCTAGCCTGAGATAAATACCGTAGTGAACGCTAAACCTGGCTCCAAATTTAGAAAATCCGAAACTTGGATTGGGATATTTCAATGGCTTTGAGAGATTATTAGTAGTTCCAGAATTCCAGTAACGTTTGAAATGGTCGGCACTTGGGATAAGAAACAGGTATGTGAGTGGCCCAGCGGATCGAGCAACCGACATGCTACCTTGATTATGCCAGCTTTTCTTGATATCTCTTAGGCCGGATCGGAAGGTCTCGCTGAGCTGGTCTGACTTAGATTTGCTGGCTAGAACTTCTGCCCAGGACGACCATATATTTCTCAGAGTAGATAGAGTATTTGCGGACCCAATAGCAATGTTACGTCCAAGATGTGATGCTGACCAAGTCTCGATACTCTGCGAAAACTCAGCAAGTTCTCCAACACGTGTCCTTAGCAGAGTATAAGACGACTCGCTGAGAAAAATGTCGTAATATATTGGCCAAACATCATCGAGAGAATCATTTTGGATGATGAGAGAGAGCAGAAGTACATTCCGGGCTAAGTTTCAGGGATGGCAGTCAGCCGTAGAACTTTTCATACTTTAGTCAAAACAGAGTTTAGGTCACCTATGACACCACCATCCAAGTCACAGCAAGTGAAATGATACTTCCGGCTGGTATTGTTGACTATGTATATCTCATAGTTAGTCGATAGGTTGCTTGCGAAAGGCTGGACTATGTCTTACTTGGATCAAGTTTGGTGGAGCTTTCAGTAAATAACGTGAAGAGAATATGACGAAGATCACCGCAGCCCAAAAGCAGCACATCGGCATCAACCTCTGGGGGAAGATGGCTGGCGAGATTTAGAGCAGGCGTATTACCGATAGGATAGAAGAATCCATTGTAGTCAAATAAGGTTGGATGCAGCATGGTGAAGGTTTTGCGTTGACTGCTACGCGAACAGGTCCTAGAAAACTAAGTAGTTGGCTTATAGGAAGGTGTAGACACGAAGTTGGAGAGTTTGGGAAGGCTATGGTATGTTGATTCCAGAGAAGTAGCCTCGTTTCCAGAGACTACGTGAGATGAATGATGCATGTGGCTCAGCAGCGAAGGCGCGAGAAAATCAGGCATCATATGCGTGTGATTGGATTCTCAGACTCGTCTTCGCCTCAGCACCTCCTCTTTCTTCGCGTTAAAATTACAACAACCAAACTTTTCACGGAATTGTAAAAGCTCTATGCTGTTAGCGTCGCGTTGAGCGACCAGACCCCGATAACGCGAAAAAAAAGGAAAAAAAAAGTCACGGGTTACAATATCAAATGGGTTATGCCTCGCCAATTTAAGCTTTGTATACGGGAGATCTGGGAATAAGCCGAGAAACGTCAAGTGTACGTCGCTCTTTTGAGGTGGGGTAAAATAAGTAGGTAATTGCAGGGCTGAACTGATGCTTAATTTGTGACATGTTCTTCCAAGATAACGACTCACGGCCTTCTGATGTTTCTGTCATGAATGCGTACATGGGTTTATTGTACTAGCGACTCAACGGAATATAGTGTAATGAATTGAAGATGTACAAAAATCATACAAGGAGATAGTCTAGCTAACTGAACAATGATAAACACAAAAATGCTAAAGATTCAGGCGACAATAAATTGATCAATTGAGATGAATAGAACTAAAATTAGATAATAATGATGTATGATGATGATTTAGAAACGGCCCAGTTTGAACATTAGCGTACTCAAATCAACAGTAAGAAATCAAATGATACAGGTGCCTAACGTCTAAAGACTCTCTATTGGTCAGTGATCAGGTCTTTAGGTGTTGTTCCACTAAGGCAGGGGATTTTAGGCCCCTTAGCGGTGAATTGGCCATCGGTCACTTGAACTGGGATAGAAGGACCGGGGTTAGATCCAGGTGGGTGATATATGGCTCGAGTGGAGCCGGTTCTGCGGAGGAAGCAGCGGCGAGGAAGAGAGTAATGATGATGACTTGGATCTTCATCTGCATTTTTGAGAAATGCAACGTAATCTGAATCGTGTGATGGTATAGATAACCGAGGTCTTATACGCTTCGGAGCTGTAATTTGCAAACGTGGGCCGTAGAACTATTAATTTATAAAATAAAGGCTTTGTAGGGATGTGAGAGCTATAAGTTGAAAGTTCTCTGGATTTTCAAGATGTTGCATATTTGAAATGATGTCATCATGCAGGGGTGCATTTCGCCTGCGACGGAATGCTGACCAAACCGAGACAGCCGGCACAAAATATGCGACCGGCTTCGACGGATCCACGACACATCCGCCCAGATCGATCTGAGCACTCTCTAACTCGTTGCGCCGGCGCTTCCATTCTCTCTTCTTTTGAGAATTCGAAATGTTCAATTTTTGGATATCCTTTGGCTTGTGCATGCTTCAACATTGTTAGCTTCGAATCGCACGACATCACATTGCGCCTCAATATATATATCGATCTCTATTTTATTAACATCTGCTCCTGATGGCGCCGACGAAACGCTCGTCATGGCTTCTACAGGCACAAAAGTCAAGTCTACAGGCCGCCATGAGTTTTGGGATGTACCTCGGCAGCTGGGCGGGACCATGGCCTCCGGAACCCTCATTCTACGTCGAAATACCAGCTACCATCTCACCCACAAAGGGTACCTTCAAGCTTATATTCTACGTTCCAAAGTCCTACGCGAGGCGCTCTCCTGACAGTCGGTATCCTGTGTTTGTAAATTTCCACGGTGGAGGAATGTCAATAGGAAGTGGCACCGACGACGCTAGGTGGGCGAAGGACGTCGTACAGCAACTGGAAGCCGTGGTTGTCAGCGTCGAGTATCGGCTGGCACCGGAACACACCTTCCCCACAGCCGTTCAAGATAGTGCCGATGCTGTTCTCTATCTGGTCGATAATGCGGAGGAATTGGTTTTAGACAAACACAGAATCGTGCTCAGTGGCTTTTCCTCGGGCGGAAATCTAGTATTCACTACTGCGATACTGTTAGAGCAACTGCGCCGGAGACAAATACCAAACCTGAAGGACGAAGACGACACCTCAGAAGAATTGTTGGGGGAAACTGTTGATGAGTTCGGCGTTCCGATATCAAAACTCCCTCCGACGTACTCGATGCCAGAATTCACAATCAAGGCTATAATCGCCTGGTACCCATCCCTAGATTTTACCAAAACCCGGGCGGAGAGAAGTTACAGCAATCCACATCCACAGATATCCATGCCGAGTAGCATGACGAGCATGTTCGATACCGGTTATATATACAACTCTCCCTTAAACTCCTACGAATCAGCGCATCCACTTCTATCACCGGGTACTGCACCGTCCGAGCTTCTCGAAGCCGCTCTACCGCCGAGAATCGTCATCTACACTTGCGAATTTGATATGCTTCAGCACGAAGCTGAGGTTTTCGCAGAGAGGTTGCAAGAGGAACTTGGAAAGGAAGTCAAATTTCACATGGTGGGAAAGGTAGCCCACGCATGGGACAAGATGCCGAACCCACTCTGGCCCCCAGTTAGAATCGAGGAAGTTTATAAAGATGCGTGCGAGAATGTGAGAGATTGGCTATAACGTGCGATGACTTTGCGTTTGTATATATCTAAGCTATGGCGCTTTCGTTTAGAGGAGGAAAAGCTAGAGCACACCCTGGATGGTCTCTTGTAATGAAATAGTAATTAAATCCGTACATGAATAAATGTTTGATATTCAAGTGTATTATTAAAATCCGAGTTTCTTGTGGAATCCACACAGACAATCTGCCATTAGACTACCAACCACCCGGAATCTGTTTTACGACGTCTATTGTGGCCGTCGATTCGGTGGATCCGGCTTGTGGTCTTTGAGGGACTTCCAGTTGACCAGGGGTTCGTTGTTGCAAAGTTTGGTTGGAATCACCTCGGTTGCCCGAGCTTGAGGCTCTTTCGGGGTCCTGCTTTGGGGCCGGCCGGCTTTCATGTACCGGAGGTGTCATAACTTGTACGCTTTCGAGCTCGTTGATGACTGCTTGAGACCATTCGTGGGCATTAAGGTCTTTCATGCTGGATGGGGTGACGCCAAAACTCGTTACTCGCCCCGACTCGCGAAGATGACGTGTGTTGTGAGGTTGTGGCTGGGATTCGGACATCGTGAGCTTTCAATATAGGTCCTATACTCTAGTAGCTTGAGTAATTTTCAAAGATAAATAATGATATATCTTCAAACAGCGAATCGGAGAGGCCGAGAGACGAATTCGGATATTTGTGAGATGTTAATGGACGTAAGACGAAACAACTTCTGCCCAGGAAAGATGGTGTTGAATGCAATGGCAACGCTTTTATTCCCCGTATCAAATTGAGGGTAGAAGAAAATGAAAACTAGCTAACTCTGAAAGGAGACTCAAGCTCAGTATATATAAGTAAAGTCGTAAAGCTCCTTGACCAATTGACAAAAAGTGCAAATGATGCGTCCCTACGTAATCAACCGTGAGAGAGCAGGCTGCTGCATGCCATTCCGTGTTTCTTCCTTACATCAAACATGTGCTCCGCTTGCCCAGCTGCAGACGAAAATCTTGACCCAACCGAATCACCATTCCGGCTTCCCATTCCCGTTTTATAGAACGCCAAACACTCAAAAGCTAACCGGAACCGAAAACGCCAATGATTGATTCCCGTCCAACACCACCCCGGACCCCCGTGAAACACTCCAAAAGCTCAACGACCCTGCGCATCAAAAGCCCAAAATTTTAGAAAGAACAGGCAATAAAAAAAAAAAAAAAAAAAAAACCCCAAAGGTCACTCAGTGTCGCGGTCGTGGAGATAGGCCAGTCGTTGCTGACGGGAAAAATGCGTCGCTAGGCTGTAAATGATCGTAGAAATTATCGTCGTCGTCCTCAGGGTCATCGAGAAGGGCCACGCCATTAATCTTCGACGATACAGGACGTGGTATCTCATGTTGTATGGGCAGAGCAAAATCTTTATTCATATCACCATTGTTAAGAGTATATAGCGACTGCCAGTCCGATCGAGAATTCCAAGTCTCGGGCGAAGATCCTTCCATGACGAATCCTTGTCTGCTTGAGTCGGTCTGCAGTTCACGGCCCTGAAGCGTTGGGAAGTGTCTCCGATTATATGCCCAGCGAAAGAATACCTTGGCAGAAGGAAGACAGCCGGTTGCAATAGCGAGGATTATCTCAAAATAGTTCACTAGTTCTAAGACAGGTATATAATCTAAATTGAATAAAAGTAACTGGTTAGCGTCGAACTATCTATAATATTGGAGGAAATTGGTGGCGTACACGTTTGGTCTGAGATTATGGCGTTTCTGAATCTAATGATCTGTGTAAGTCTGCATATGGAAGCAAGAATTGTCCTGTGATATAATAAAATCTCAAGTTAGGGAGGCTGCTTCGAAGAGGGCATATACAACCAAGAGTAAACGAAACTTACATGAAGCCACAGAGAAATATTATGAATATCTGGATTTTCCGCCTTGTTGGAAGTTTCTTCAACTTTGAGACAAGCGGTAGGGGTGTGAGGAGAATCAAGATGTCAAGGAAGACGCCTGCCGCACATATTCCAATGGTTGGTAACATTGGCCTAGCCTTGTAGACGGTTGACTTCCAGATATCGAAGAGAACACCGGGGTGATTCGGCACCTGGAAGACCAACGCTGTGAAAGAGCCGAGGCAATAAAGACATTTGCAAAAAATTAAAACGTCGCAAATGAGTTGCATGTTGGTTTTGAAGCTTGAATAAAGACGGCGGATCGAGAGGAGGAGAGATATTCTTGTGATAGTATAGGTCCATATTGACAAAACATTGATAACCACTGATTACTGTTAGCAACAACTAATATTATGCATCGAGATGGACTATTATTGTACTTACTGGCCAACTAGAGAAGTGACAATCTAATATTAACCAACTGTCTAGCTTTAAGGAGCTGATATTTTCTTTCAAGTGGGTGACTTACCCTAAAGGTCCCTTCAGCACTTCCAATATGTACATCGTAAATATGCCAACCGGCTTGGTATTTGAATATTGAAACACAAGACACGATAAAAACCGCGTAGCTTGATAACTTGGGAACTTGCATGTCAGCTGAAAATTATTCCCTTCGTATCGGTCGGTATAGATAAATTTAGAGCATACCAGGGCTAGAATCAAAAGCCAATCTTCCAAAAATAATAGTCGATTCGGCCGGCCTCTCTGCGTTGTTGTAATTTTCGCCACGACGAGCAATCCCGTAAATAACATCCCTAGCGGGAATGCAACTGCCAGCCCAGTTTTCATCTCTTCTTGACGTTCCGGGACGTAATTCGGATCTGCCAAAGCTGGTGGCTGCCATCCTTGCGAAAGATAAGGGTTGTCGTTGACTTGAAGTATCTCCCAGAGCGCCTTCAATCCAAGCAAATCTCCTGCCGTCTGCCCAGTGGATTTGATGACAACGATATTGGGATCTATATCGGTCAATGACATCTCGAATAAATACTCAGGCGACGACCGTTGAGGAATAGATGTCGATATCAATCCCCCACCCAACCACCGCATTTGACTTCTACATGAAAAGAGTAGACATGAAGAGAGAAAAGCTCATACTTTCGCGTCATGGAAGGAATAGGTGCGGCCGACTTATATCGCAATTATATCCAACTTCAAATTGTTTTCTCACAGAGCGATTCTAACAAGGATGCTTGAGGTTCTTTTGGGCAAAAGGCTTTAAAAGCGGTGTGCTGGGACAGAAGGTTGAAACCCGTTGGCGAACAGATCCCTGCAGCTGGGCGCATCTGAGCACCTTCCCTTCTGGTGCCTATTCAAATATGCAACAGTCTTCGGAGCCTGGGCGTGAGGGTTGTCTGCAGGGGGACCAAATCAACTTCCCAGCTTCCGCGGCACGAGCCTGCTATCTTTGTGTCCAAGTGCGCAGGTATCTGAAACGAAATTTCATGCGAAGTTTGTTCTTCAAAGAAGAATCGTTGGCACGAATGAGAAAGGCTCTAAGATGGTTGTGGCTGCCCTTTGGTTCACTGCGATGGGATTTTGGGGAAAGGTAATTCGGTCTATCGATTGTACCTCCATTTGAGAAATCTTTAGTGCTCGTGTCAGTAAGAAGTACCGGTAGTTCATAGCCAGCTGCCTGATATGCAAACTGGAGCATCGCGAACTTGGTCCCGCTGGGTCCGCTGCACCGCTGAGTGGTTGCCCGTGAATATTATGTCATTTCACTCTTTCTTGGGCCCCATATTCTCCTTCAAGCTGACAGGTCTAGACGCGATCCGCAGTTTCGTTTCAGCCCAGGACAAGGCCGCCAGGCCCGAATCTTTTAATATCATTGAGGTACTGTCGAAGTTGCCAGTTCCTCGAAAAGAATGGTGTCCCTGATTCAGGTTGGCGAGATTGCCTATCGTCAGCCTCAAATTCGCCGGCACGAATGCCTAAATCTGGCGATTGCATGCTGAAGCCACTTCCCATCCCCTTTGACCTTTAAATCCACGGGGGTTATCTTAGCTGCGGTGCCACGGTTTCGAGATGTTAAAGTCTTCGTTCAAACCAGCGGTACATACCGTCCACCCAAGTTTGAGAGTTAGACGCAACACATTTGCTGATTAGTAACTCGACAACACATCTCCTGGCCGGTGGCCCTAGATGCTGGCAAGCTGACATTCTTAGGATTGGAGCTCTGTCGATATGGCTAACGGCGCCCCAAAACAATTGAGTGTATGACGTCTACGATTTATTTACCCCGCACATTCCGATAGTTTTGTTCCTTGGCTCTCCGGACCGTTTTGTATAAAGTCCTGGTCAATCCGGTATCCAACAACAATGGGTGAAATGTTGGGGGTACAAAACATCTGAAAGTTGGGCCACTATTGGAATCAAAATGCCAACAGCTATCGTGACTGGAGCGACGGGTAAGCATTCAATTCGCGCAACAATAGATTGGCACTCCCTCTGAAACTGAGAAATTAGGTATTCTGGGCGGTGCTATAGTGGACGCCCTCGGGAGAGATCTTGAGAAGTGGACCAAAGTATACGCTGTCAAAAACAAGCTTACCTTGCCAATGTGGAGCACAGCTTCATTGACTTAACTAGCAATGCGGCGGAAATGGCAAAACAACTTCAAGGTGTCGAAGTAGACTATTGTTTCTTTGCTGCCTATTTGCAGAAGGACACCGAGGAAGAAATGTCGGAAGTCAATGGTTCGAGAGATTCAGTCCTCTTCCGAAAAACCAGTTTACTAACGTAGCCAACTGAACCTGGTAGGTAAAATGTTACGGAATTTTCTCGATGCCTTGGACATCACGGCTGGTTCAAAAAGCTCAAAAGAGTTATACTAACGACGGGATGCAAACAATATTTTGTCCATTTGGGACAAGTCAAATGTCTAATGGTATGCCTATACAAAGCGAACTAGTTGGTATCGATGCAGAGAGATTAAAATTGATCATAGGAAGAATCTGATCCCTGGCTTGACGGGCCAGGCCGTCCGCCCAATTTTTACTATACCCAACAGCGTATCCTGGTTGAAAAGAGCAACGCTAGTGGATCGTATGAATGGGTGATGACATACCCTAACGATGTTAGTGTATTTGCTTCAAGAAAGTTGGATTTTTAATAACTCTTTGCTAGGTGATTGGGGTGGCACAAAACAACTTCATGAACCTGGTTACCTCGCTGGGTTTTTACTGTGCAGTCTCGAAAGAGCTCGGAGACGAGTTGATCTTCCCTGGATCAGAATTCTTCTACACCGCATTTGATTGCTTCACCTATAGTCGCCTTCACGCAGACTTTAACCTTTGGGCTGCCGAGGCTCCTAAGTGCGGGAACCAAGCTTTCAACGTAGTAAATGGGGATGCCGACTCTTGGCAGAATCTATGGCCCAAGATCGCGAAGCGTTTCAATTGCCACATTCCGAAAAACCAGTTCAAAGTTGATAGCCGGTTTGAGGGATTAAGGATGAAACTCGATGACAGCGCACCCATCAATGACATGGCGGCAACACTTGGGTTGGAAGGAGCAAGATTTTCGAACACTTTAGATCAGAAAATTGACCTTGTGAAGTGGAGCCAGAACCAAGGTGTCATTGACGCCTGGAAGCGGGTTCAACAGCGCCATGGGCTGGAGGAAGGCGTGTTTGAAAAGGCTACCTGGATCTTTCTTGGGTTCGTCCTTGGGAGGGATTACAACATAGTCATAAGCATGGCGAAAGCTCGCAAGCTTGGTTGGGTCGGATATATTGACAATTATGAAGC
Organism: Dactylellina drechsleri; assembly: GCA_036971345.1. Classification (NCBI taxonomy): domain Eukaryota; kingdom Fungi; phylum Ascomycota; class Orbiliomycetes; order Orbiliales; family Orbiliaceae; genus Dactylellina; species Dactylellina drechsleri. The sequence continues at coordinate 220,462 of JAJTUB010000045.1, forward strand.
GTTTGATATTGCCTTTGATGAGCTAGAGAAACTAAAGGTCCTTCCCCCAAGAGATTAGGGATTGCTATCAATCGTTGTCATGTTTCGGGTTATTATGCCACTTGAAGCTTAAAAAGGACAAATGAATGAGAACTTTAATGCCGCACTAGCATATATCTGTATAAATTCATCTTAGATTTCAATGTGCATTTGATGGTTGAGGAATAAAGTTTTCTGTGAGGGTCGAGTATTGATAAGGCAGCTACCTTCCGTAAGTCTGTCGCGTGAAGCGACCTCCTTCTAAATATATCATACTTTGCAGAGGCCTATCAAAATTTTGTCGCTATCATGCCAACCGGCAAATATTGCCGTACCAGTATTACCCATCTACTTTTCATATCCCGCAGGGTTCGTCGTGTTCGCTTCTCCCTCTGGTCTTTTCTCGCTAGCTAGCTAGCCAAGGTGTCACTTGCCACACACAAATGGGATGGCTTGGGGCAGAGGCAAGCAGTTTGTTGTATTTTCCGTGTTGCCATCAGTTGATCAATTGCGAGTGCTAGGTACGCTAATTAATCATCCCCTATTGCCCTTTGCGTTTCTCCTTTTCGTTAACCAATGGCGGGGCTAGTCTCGATGAATAAAGCTGGCACGAAGGGCGAAGGAATTTACATTTCTATAACATTTTTTTAGGGGTTCCAGCTCGAAGCATCTGTATTTCACTATCGATCAATTAGATTTGGATCTCAGATCCGCAAAGAGTGTCCCGGTATGATCTAAAGACTATTGGAGATATAAATCTTGCAGAATTATTCGATGTTTGTTAGTAGTCTAGGTTCAAAGCATATTATCGAAATAACTTAAAGATTGCAAGAGTCGAGATCAAGAAAAAGTCTTAATAAAATTTGATGTTTCGGATGCTAGATACTTGATATCGGCATGAGTCCCGCCGAGCTAGATCTCATAGAGAGAACAAATTGTAAATATAGCAACTCGGATGTGAAATCCTAAGAGTTGTTTATTTAATACCGACACGCGGTAACTTCCATATTTACTGGCAGGGCTAATCCTTAAAGCATTGGGTTTATGGTCCCTTTGAAAACTCCCTTCACACAAGGCTGTTTTTGTGTTGTCAGTAAATCAACACGACTTTGAGACACCTAGCAAAATTAAAAAAGCTAACTGGCAGATTAAAGAAACCAGTAGATGAGGCGGCAGCGAACGCTGTTGAGGTGCGAGTGGGGTGAAAGGACTAGTGTTTTTTGAGAGGCCTTTGGTCTGTTTTGTAAATTGAAAGCTTCGCCGCTGGGTTGCTTGTCTTAGTTGTTTGCCCAACGATGCTTATTCGAGAGCTTGGCGGATCGATTTGTTTTACATTTTAGATAGCTCATTCTTATGTGCGTTTTAAAGCCTCAAATGTACTCTATGATAGCGTAGGAGTTTGGACTTATATCTTATATCCGGCGGGGCTTCTGTTTTTAACCTATGCTATTCTGTAACGAGGGTATGGTTCAAGGCTTGCGGCTCTTGGCCCAGAATGAGGCTCTCGTGATCCGGGCAATTAATGCGGTGCAACAATCGGAAACGTCGGGCCTTTGCTAGCGCTAAGAATTCGCAAATTACCTTGGCGGTGGGGACATACATTCGGGTGGTTTCTGTGGGATCTTGGTGGGATCCCTAACATCGTACGATGATGGGGTCTGCCAGTGTATTTTGACCCTTCAAAACCGAAAAGGCGCCTTGGTGAATGGAAATGACAAATTGAAGGTAACATCCAGGGTCTGGGCACAAATTGAGCAGCAATCGGAGATGGTTTGGTGGGTTGCACGAAACCGCCTTCGCCTCTTTCGAGGGAGACCCCTGAGATTAATTCCCGATCGGATTGGCGAATGGCTAATTGGCAGGATTCGGCTGCCGAAACAGTCAGGCTCTGGATCTCGTTCACTGCGATTTTCTCAGCCGCAGCAGAAAGCTAATGAACATGGTTAAAAATCCCGATCCCATCAAGATGGCGGCTCTTGACACGGGCTACCCCTGCCGTATATATGCACTCCCATGTCTGCTGTTATACATATATGTATATATATCGTTATCGCCGTGCCCAGCTCCCATGGTTTTCTCGGCTTTTCTCTTCGCTCTCAAATAATGCTATGATATGATTGACGACAGATCTTCGAGATCGACGACGGCTGCAACACTTGCAACACAAATCTCTACGACATACTGATTTCTTTGAAACAAGCGCCCTGCGAGGCTTACGATAATCGGCCAAGATGCCTTTCGATTTTAAAAAGTACGATGAAAAATGTTCGACCATGACCCCCGAGGAGCTGCAGCTGCAGTGGGAGCACTACACCCGCTTGATATCCGGTTCTGCGACTTCCACGGCCGTCTCTGGTGCTGCCCTCCCGTTGACAATGGGAGTTTCCTCCATCGGCATCGCTTTAGCAGCTCCTGCAATTCACAATGCTCGCAAAAAGCGAGAAATTATTGAGAAGCACCTTAACCGCCATGGCACGACCCATGTCACTAGAAAGCGGGATGTTCTGACATCGGTTGCTATCAGTGGAACAATCGGCGTTGTCACAATGGGCGCAAGCTCTCTCGCCGCTGATGCCATCACAAATCACGCCGCCGAATACGGCATACAACAGGTAGTCGAAAGCGAATTGGCTGTCAAAGTCGGTACTCATCTTGCATTCGATGCCGCCGCAATGGGAGTCGAACACGCTCATACGACCCATAAAGCAAAGAAGGAACACATGAAGGCACACCAAATGGGCAAAGTAACAAGCGCTTTTGATTCCAAACAATCCCAGGCGAGCCAAATACCTCCAGACGGCTTTTATCCCGCCGTGCCTATACCGCAAGGTTATGAAAAGATTGGGAGCGAGGAAATACACAATCTCAACTACGCCCAAGCCACTCCTCAAATGACCTTCTCACCGCTTGGGCAAGAGTATCCGCCTCCACCCCAATATACCGGCCCTCCTCAAACCCCAGGCCTTGCTCGCGTGGAGCCACAAACGTTGCCGACGGGCCAATACCTCCCTGAAAAGAACGAATACGTGCCTCCCCCACCTTTGCCAAACTTTGGAATGGATACAAAGGTCAATATCACTACAGTTGATAGTAACTCTTCTGAACAAAGTTCACAAGCCCCACCGACATATGCTCCTCCTCCACCTGGAACAGCGCCATTTGTTTTTGAAAAGAAAGAGAATATTATTTATCAGCCAGCGGAACAACTACCAGGGCAATCGTACCAACAGCCGACCCAACAGCCGACCCAGCAGTATCCTCCACCCCCCATTCAGCCAGTGAATATCACCACCTATCCCTCTTATCCTGGGACTATGATGGATAGAGCAGGGCCATCCCAAGCCGTACCAACAAACTCAACTCAAGAACCGCTATCTCAGACTACACTGCTTTCGGAAATGCCTATTTCATCTCCTTCAGAACATACTCCCGCACAAATTCCGGCGCCACCGTCAACTTCAAACGTAGTTGAACCCATGCCACAGAGCATTACCGCCACTGTTCCCGTTCAGAACTTTGCGCCACCCCCGCCTCCGCCTCAGCAGACATCTATGCCACCTCCAAAACAAACCCCGATGAGTCCATCCAATATTTCATACCCGCAGCCCCAGCAACCGGTTGCTCAGTTTGTGCATCGAAGCTCGCTCCCAAAACCCTCAACACCGGCACCATATATTCCCCAGACTCCCGTGCAAAATCAAACATTCAACCAGCCAACACCCATCCAGCATCAAGGATCTTTCTCATACCAGCAAGGGCCTGCCTATCAACAGTCTTTCCCACCACCGCCGCCACCCCCAGTTTCGTCACAAGCGTATATCCCGCATGTTACTTCACATCCATCCTTTCCACCAAACTCCTTCCCTCCTCCACAAGCACCGGCAGCTTACCCTATGACTCCGGCCCAAACGCCAGGGCCTTCGTACCCACAGTATATCCCTGCGCAGCACGCACCACCTACTGGCTATCCAAACGGGTATCCGACTCATTTGCCAACACCCTTCAATGAATACTCGGGTCCCGCAGGTTCTCAGTATCCACCCGAGAAGCAGGGCTTCCCACGATATCAAGAAGTTCCTATCCCAGGGCCCCAGATCCTTAGCCAACAAGGACAGTATATGCAAAGTCAGCCATCGCAATATCAATATCAACCAACAGGATACGCCCCTCAGGGAAATATGTACGGCTATTAAAAATATGGATTTTTATGATTAGAGATTACGGTTAAGCAACGGTTTAGGGCGTTATGGAAAGCTATAGGTGGATTTTCTTATTCTTTTGGGTAGAATATGATCGATTTCTTTAAAATACTTTGTTCCGTGCAGGATTAATACTATCATTTCATTTTTTTATATATAAATATCACGGATTGGTGTACGCGGTAGCTTCTTTTTATGTTTCATGAATTATCTGTTTCTATATAGTTATATATATTAAATATTATATTTACAATTTACGTTGAGGTTTTTATCTCTTGCTCTATGTGTCTCGTCGTGTTCCTATAGAACCTCTAATCGTCTCTGCTGTAAGTTAGTTCATCTGTCTTAGTCTTAGTTCGCCATCCTCGGTTTCCCCAACATAAAACATTTTCTTCCCAGCAATTTCTCTTGCTTCGCTAACGAAGTCTAGCTTCGGACAGCTATTCGCAAGTATTAACATGCTAAAAACATCAAGCCACTCCGCTACATATACCCTAGGATTTATCCTTGTAAGAAAATCCGCCAAAGCAATTAAAATCCCGAATCCGATGAAGACTCCAATACCCCATTGCCACGCGAGCCGCGGACTAGATCCGTAGATCTCCCAGCGTAAAGAAGAACAGACCTCATCTGCAGCGTCGACATATGACCAATCTGCCAGTGTTACGGAGTGTCGCGCTATTGCAGCTAGCCCGACAGCAATTGTTGCGGCTCCTGATGGTGACTCGGGGTTTTTGCCTTCCACCGATTTGCCCAAGTCCACCATGAAAGAAACAAAGCCATCAGTCTATCAATTATTGGAAGGGTTTTATTTAGAGTTGTCGTTATATTGGCTGTGATTGCAAGGTCTATTTTAAGTTTGAGGCAGAATCGCTGGTTCATAGCTCGTTTTGAGTTGGTTTATATCGCGATCAACCCATGCATAATCTATTCTACCATATGTTTCATCTGCGAGCCAAGCACTGGGTGTATAATAGATTTGTCGGAACTCTAAGGAACAGTTGCTCCTTTGACATCTGTGAATTTCGAAGAAGGTCCTAGAACAATTTGTGTGGAGGGTCTACTTGTATTGCTGGTAAGTTTCATTTCCACAGAGAGTGTATCGATTTCTTGGGGTTTATTGAGCTCGAGCCCTTCTCACGAAACGGTTATACAAGGCGCAGTGACATTGAAAATACCTGTAGCTCCAATGGCGTCTTTTCCAAAAGGATCTGTCGAGTTCGCTACTTCTTCAAATAAATCTTGTAGCGCTTGCCATCGAATGGAGAAGGCCGATGTTTCATTGCGATTAATCTTTGTGGCTGTGATTCTCTGGTAGTTGTCGTTGTTCATCAGGCCGGTCCAGTATTTGTTCGTGGAAGCTACAGCGTACGTGTTTTGAGTCGCAGCCCAAGACTCGACTGCGATTAAGGTAGAAGCTCTTTTATCTACCTCTGGCCGCGATATTCCCATATTGAGAGCTTGAAAACCGATGCATCGATATTCCAGTGAAGAAATTCTTTGCGCGGGGGAACTGTATGATTTAAAGGGTGCCCAGCGCTTTTTAGGAACAGCTACAGTGTTCAGGGCTGAGGTCATCAGAAGAACCGTAATGGCGACGAGCAAAGTCAACAAAAACGTAATATAACTCTATACCCCAATTTTCCTCAAACCATATATCTTGATACGTTGGTAAAAGTTACCGAAAAGTTTGATAGGGAAACCCCTTACGCTCAGGACAATACTTCCAATCAGACCACTAACAAGGATTACATTGCCTAACGATGAAAGAATTCTTGAGAAGACACTCCTCTTTCGTTGATGTGGATTCTTTATGGATGATTTTACGTTCTTGTACGGACTCTTCATAAGACTTCAACGTCTGATGCTATCGAAAGACCTGAACTCGACCCGTTTAGTGGTTCTTCCATTGGGAGCAGTGTGAATTAATTAATAATTTTGCGGCAAATTATAATGAGAGGGATATTCCTGGTTCCGTCGCAATTGGAAGCGTCTAGTTTTGATAGTAATCGTAGAAGAAATGAAACGAAAGAAATATCCGCCCTTATGGCCTTTGGTATAGATCTAGATTGACCTTGAAACTTGTACTAGAGTCTCTAGCTAGCATCCATGGATCTATACCAAAAAGGTATTATAAAACATAGAGGACCAGCTCATGTCCTCGTCTACGAGCTAAATACATGTTGACACATAACCAAGGGCAGCTGAAATTCTGAAAACGCCTCGATAAATCGTTCGTCGCATTAGAGTGGAGCAACAAAATCTTGCGAGAGTTCAATTGCATGCATTGACACTGCAATCGCATGTTTGCCCCGCGCACCAGCTGCAGCCTTGGAACGCCAAATAATACGCGCAACTCGGAATTCGTCCAGTATCCATTCAGTAATATATAAACAAATATTTAAATACTCACTCATGGGGACAAAATAGGAGTGATTACTTATCATCAATTCACTTGCCAAGTTTGTTAATCGCTAGCGATTCCGGACTTGGCGGTGGATTATCTGTTGAATTTCCAATGGTTCTATCGAAGGTTTTCCAGCCTATGATCACCCCTAGCTTGTGGACTGAATGCAAATTTGGAGTCTCACGTGGGAAAGTCAATTTCAATGGGAAATCGTGACCCTGATCTTTGAACTCGGATCGAAGTTTCTGAAGTCTGTTTACTTCTCTCAAAACGTATTTCATGTTTACTGTCTTGACTTGATGCATCAAGTCTTCAGTGTGTGTAATTTCCTTGTCGGACGAATATCTAGTTCTTGTTACAAAATCAAAGCGTTCGTCATGGTTTTGAGATGTAAAATTATATGTTTCCTAAAACTTCTAGAGAGCGCTACTCAACCATATTCGTTCCCGCTATTCAACTCTACTATCAACAATCCCTAGTCAACTAAATGTTTGCAGTATACGTTTCTTTTAGATACAAACGATATCACATATTCTATGACTATCTTTCTCTCATGCTATCTACTTTATCCTTGGACTTGCTTTATTCTTCATAGTCCTCATCTTGTCCTTCCTCATTACACATGTGCTGTAACTTGTTCTTTGTTTCTTTCTTAGTAGATTTGCCCCCCCTTTCGCCCTTTCTAACCCCCACGCTACCTCTCGCTTTACCTCTCGCCTTACCTCTACCCCTTCCTTTACTTTCCACAATCCTTTTAGTTATACCCATCTCCATATCGCTTTTCTTTCTTGTCTCTTTGGCAATAAATCTTCCTCTTGTACTACCTTCCCCACGTTGGCATTTTTTCCGTTCATAGTGTGTTGTAGCTGCGCGCCCATACCGCCCGCCGTGTTCTCATTCTTCATCGGTCTCGTCATTCTCAGTAAACGAACACCAATAATAATAATATCGGCTCCAGTCCCGGTGATAGTTATCGTCACTCATGTCAATATCGGTCCCATATTCCGATATTGGCGGGGTAAGCGAGTAACCATGAGATGTGTTTCTCCTTTCAAGTTCCTCCCGCAGCTCCTCCAAAGTCATATCTTGAAATTTTGCCCCCATATCTGATAAAGATCCTCTCCACGAGAAGTTGATCAATAAATTTTGCTCTTTAGGCGACCCTGGCTTGATAATGTCTGATGTTTCGCGAACTCTGCAGCAAAAATATTCGTGGGGGGATGAGTTTAACGAGACAAGTTCAGTATGCTCTTAATGTTGACGAGCTCACCACTTTGGCTTTTGTTCGTCTTCCACAGTGTCGTTTTAATGTAGTAGGTCTCGGGTTCGTTTCTAATACCGCTTGCATCGTGTCTAGTCTGAACGCGCATTTTCATATCATTCTTTTTGCTCTCTAAAGTCTCAGTTACCTGCTGACCATCGTACTCCTCTTTTGTCGGATGCAAAACTACGCCATCTGTCCTGAGAATGACCCATTTAATCGTTTGTTTACAAATGTAATCAACCCGGTCTCTCAGATCTCCAGAACTGACAATGTTCATTCTCAGAACTCGCACGCTTTTTGGAAGCAGACTGTCCGAAATCCATTTTACTAGCATTTCTATGTCTGCATTGTGCTCGATGTCTCCGCTCTTTGCCTGATCCATATGTCGCCAGCACCAAATTTTAAGCCCGAGTCCCCGGTGTGCCTTATTGTGATTGTGACTTCTCCTGGTTTGAAGTGGCTCATAGACATGATATCGTGTAGAAACCTAAAAGTTTTCAGTCGCGCTAAGGAGGCGAAGATCTCAACTAGGTTTATGAAGGTGCCTAAACCAGTGTCGTACAAGTGGTGTAAAATATCCTGCACATCTATTAGCTTTCTACGACGGGGTAGACACCAGTCCTCTTCTGGATGATAAAAGTTCAACTCGGTGGTGCGCCAAAGTAAGTCGTATGTCTCCTCGTAAATTCTCTTGCAGGTCCGAAGGAGAGCGCTAGCGTTTTTATTACACGAACCTATGGTGCAGGCTGATATTGAAAGTCTGGAATCTTCTGCGGTTTTTAGAGTGTACTCCCAGATCTTGTTGCGAAGTTCACCAGGCAGGACAAATAGAGGGCTGTTTAACTGCGTTTGTATGCTTGGAATGTCGAATTTCATGGACCCTACTTTGATTTTTTGCTGCTCTGCTAATGGGTTGTGGCGCCGATACACCAGCTGCCATCCTTGCGACGACATTCTGAAGGGAATCGCCGGGTTTGCCCTTGAGAACGAAATTGAAACTGATTGCGGACAATATGGCCGCAATATTGGCAGACTGTGTGTGCTACCAGCTTTACTGGCTCGTTGGCTTTCGGCAACTAGATCAGCCTTTTTTGTGATGTGTTTTAAGTAAATTCAGGTATCTTGAGTGCTCGAATGAGCATGCGCAAGAACATGATCAAAGGTCTGGGTAACAGGCACATAGTATATCTAAATAATTTGTATATATTCCCGACAATAGTAGATGAGAGGTACTGATTTAGGCAGGGTCTGACTCTCCATGCCTCGCGCCTGGATTACGAGACAAGTCTGACTTCCCTTTTTGGTTTATAGCTAATCCTCGCCTTCCTTCAAGCTTACTGACAACCGACTTAATCAAAAACTGTCAAAGTAGAACAACTTGCTTAATTGCTTGATTTTTCATCGAGAACCGGATTCGATCTCTCTCTTATATGTACAGGATTCTCTATTGAGAACAGAGATTTTACGGTCGTGAGCTCTCCATAATTAGGGTTTTATTACCGCGGATATAGCCACTTACTTATTCCAAATTCACATAATTAGTGTATAGTCAGCCACCTTTTAATGCTATAATGGCTACCATACTTTAACACTTCCATTAAGCTATTAACTATTACTGTTTATGGTAGACAATGATATTTAACTTCATCACTTGAATTTTATAATCAATATTTAACACTGATACCAACTACTCATCAGTTTCTTTTTTAAAAAACTATATAATAAACCTCTATCTTAATTTCTTCTTTTTTTTCTATACCTTATTAGTATCTTTAATTTTATAATATTTTTTTATCTTTTATTTTATAATGAATTTTTCTTTTAGCTTACGAGTAAACAAACTTTATAATATAAAATCTTTTTTTTTAAATAATTCAAAAACACATCCTTAAAATTCTTAATATGTTTGATTATTCCGTAATATCTTTAAAACAAAAAGGTAATACTGGTAAAACATCTTCTTCTTTTTTTAAAAGAGTTAAATCATTAATTAATTTTATTTTCTGGTTTGTAGTTAATATTATTGATTAATTGTTCAGTAGATTGTTTTATTTTAAAAATAATTCTTAGATCTACTTTTGTGATGGAGTCATATTTGGTAAACTACACTAAAAAAAATATAATTTTTTTACAAAATAAAATAAATAATCAAATATCTTAAACAATTAACTTAATATTTTAATTAATTGTTAATGAATAACTATATTTTTAGTTTAAGCAATTTAATTAATAGGTTCTACTATAATCACCTAATGTACAATTTATAAAAAAAATTTTGGTTCCTTTAATCTCTGTAAAGGATTTTATGAAGAGAATCAAAAAGTATATAGTAACTATATTTATAATAAATACCCCTGTTAAAAAACTATAATATAAGTTTTTATAATTCCTAAGTCTAAATTTTCTAAATTAAGTAACATTGTAAAAACTACTAAGTTGATAGATTTAGTTGAGGTTGATGAAATTAAAAAAGTTGATTGTGCTAAATCTTTAGCCACTTCTACTATAAAGAATAATTCTACAAAATCTAATAGTAGTAAAAAAGACTTGAATAGTTTAAATAATTTAGACTCTTCTGACCACTTAAGTAATAATGATTCTGATAATAGAACTGGTTGTAAAAATAGTATAATTGTTAACAATCAAAAATCTTTAAATAATTTAAATTTTTTAATTAAAGCAGAATTTTCAAATTTAAAGGAAAATAATTTTAAGAATACAATAAAAAAAATTAGTACATTAATTACAAAAATTTAAACTATTATAAAAAAATCTAAATTAAAGAAGATTATTCATTATAAAAAATAATTTTTCAATAATAAATAAAAAAAAGATAATGATAATTATAATTTAAAATATTTTAAAAAAGACAGAATTGCTTTAAACAATAAAGAGTAAAACAATCATACTTGTTTTTTAGTAATATTTTAATTTTGGTTTAGGATTTAAATTATTTATTGGTTATATTAATTTTTTTTTTTATGTTTTCAAATTTTGGATTAGGTTTTTAGTTAGTTTTTTTAGTTTAAAATAAAAAATCTTTTTTTAAATTAAGCTTATATTCCAGATTATAAGTGTGATGTAATAGAAGTTATAATTGTAGATTAAAAGTAATAATTTTCTCCCACCAAATAGTATAATTGTATAATAATTTTGTTAAAAATTTCTAAGTTATAAAACCATTTTTTTAAATAAAAACTAACTTGATTAAGAAAAAAATACTATCTTTTGTTCTTATTATATATGTAGGGTAATTATATAATTCTAAAATAAAACTTTTTTTAATAGTTTAGTCAGAATATTGGCTGGATTATCTACTAAAATAATATGCTTGACTATAAGTTCTCTTTAGTTATATAGATCTTTGATTATATGATATTTAATATCCATATACTTAATTTGGTTATAGTTTTTAGGGTTAACTATGATTTATTCTACTACTCCGTTATTAATAAACAGTATAATTATTAGATTTGACTGTATACTAAATGCAATTAGTATTCTTTTAACCTATATAAAATCTTTAACTACTTCTAAAATAACTATATATTCAGCATACCAGATACTAATAATAACTATAATTTACTTTTTAGAATACTATATTAGCAAGCTATTTTTAAAAACCATAAATAGCCTTTTATAAATTTTTAGTTATCTTAATTATTAGTTCAATTTAAATTTGAATAATTTATTAATTCTGCTTTACTACTTTCTCCTAAAAAAAAACCTTTGGTTTTGGTTCTTTCCAAATACTATAATACATATTTAGCTATTTTAGCATATAGTTGTTTTGGTACTAAATTAAATTATAACAGTCGTCCTACTGTGAAAACTAAATCTGGTCTAATATAAATTATGATATACATAAATTATTTAATCAATTATTGATACTAAATTTTAGCTAGTTCTTAAAACTCTTTTCCAACATTTATTAATAAATTATATTTTATTAGAATTTTGGTTAAATTATAATTGTTTATTTTATAACATTTAATAATAATTTTGATAATTATAATTTAATATAGTTTTATTGTATGTTTTAAATGATTATATATTATATTTATTTTTAAAAATAACTTGGCTTTATTTAAGTCTAATATATTATAATAAGATTTAAAATCCTTTTTAATTTAATTTATTTTTTTAATATTCCTAGTTGCTATTAGTATATTATTTATATAAAAAAGTATTATTATATTTATTTTATAGTTAATATATAGGTTTTCATCATTTAAATATAATTTAAATTTTATTTACTTAAATTTAGTGTTTATATTTATATATTAGGTTTTTAATACTTGCCTTAGATTATATAATATTTTTAGTAGTTTTAAATTAGATCTCCTATAACTAATAAATATAGTTTTTTTATAATTTTTTAATAATTACATATAGATTTCTTTTTTTAGAAGTATGTATAAAAAAGCAGTTTTAATATTTATTTAATAAAATTTTAAATTTAGTAATATTACTATTATCATAAACATTTTAAATATAGTTAATTTAATTACTAGAATATAGGTATTTAGATTGTTATTTAATTGTATATCCTTTCTTATTATTAATCTTGTTTTATATTTAACTATAAGTTAATCTTATTTATTTTTTAATTTTTTTATTTTAAATATCTATTTGCTAATTAGTAATTTAACCAAATTTAAAAAATTTATTAAAATAAAAAATTTGTTATTTTAATGTGAGTTAAATTTTTTTTTGATAGTTTATTTTTAAGATTTTTTATTTTATTTGTATATAGTTTTATTATAAGATTGTAGTTTTCAATTTAAATCTATTTTATCTTCTTATACTAAATTAATTTATCTTTTAGTTACTTTTATTATTTTATTGTATTATATATATATTAATATAATTAAATTTTTAGGGATCTTTTTTTTTTACTTTTTTTCTAACTTTATTTTTAATTTTGCCTATTTTAATATTTGTTTAATATGTTTATTTTCTGGTTGGGCTTAATTTAGTTTAATTATGGATATTTTATGTTAAATATTTAAATTTTTATTTTGTTTTAGCTTTTTTAAATTAATATTTTCAAACATTATTTTACTTCTATTAATTACCTAAATTAAACTTATATTTAATCTTAAGGGCAATCCTTTTTTTAAATTTATTTACTTAATTAATAATTATAAGTTAGTTTATTTTAGTTACTAATTTAGCTTAACATTCATTTTTTTCAAAAATTTTAATTTAAAATCTAAATTTTTATATTATATAGTAATTATAGTTTTTTATAAATTATATTTTATAAATATTTCTCCTTTTAATCTATTTAACCTTAAGAATATATTCTTTTTTTAGTCTAGATCTTTAATTAATTTAAATTTATACTTATTTTAGATTTTGTATATTAAATAATTATTTTTAATGTAATTTATAACTATAGCAAGAATAATTTTATTATTAAATTTTCTATACCTTAGTTTCTTAGGTACTTTATATTAGTAAAGATAATTAAATGATTTTATATAATTTAGTTGTGGTAGCTTATTATTAATAATTTTTTAAAAAAATTTCCCTTCCAAACTTCTTATAATAGATAATTTATTTTTAATATAAACTACTATTATAATTATTATTATTAATATACCTATCCACTGTAGATAGGATAGATGGTTCTCTTAGTGGGTTTAGTGTTATCGGTTCTCCTGTCATTAACATGGCGTTCTGGGGGTCTGTTGTATTTTGTTCGGTTAACCTATTTGGGCATGGCAGTATTTTGTATGTATATATATATTTGTTCCTAGTTTTTGGCATATTTCTATTTTCTATTTATTTTATCATCTATTTTAATTATAATATATATATACACACATATGGCTTCATTGTTATAGTTTTATTGTTATATATATTAATCTTATTATTTTATTATTTTTTAGTTATGCATCTTATTTTTCTTATTTTGTATATATGGTATTTATTCTCTTTTTATTTAATCTAGCTATTGTCCAATTAATTGATCAATTCTTTTAAAATTGTAAGGTACTAATGTGGTATATGGCTATGGATACTATAAGTTAACTTAAGATTTTTATAATGAAGGTCGAACTAAAATCCTTTTTGTATATAGTTTTGAGGAAGATATCAAGAATACTATGATTAATAAATAAAAAAAAAAAAAAAAATCTATTTAAGTATACAGGCATATTTTAGACCCTAAGAAATAAATGGAGTGCTATGAATATAATAGATACTATAAGGTTACAAAGATTATGGTTGAACAGTAGCCTGATTCTGTATGAATGGTGTGCGGATGTATGAATAGCATGCGCACTTATAACTATTTTATATATAAGAAATAGGTGTGTATATTATAGTAGTACTGTGCTAATATATGTAAGGGTAGTAATGCAGGCATACCCTGTTTACAGATATAATAAATATTATAAGATATTATAAGATATTATAAGACTATGGTTAAATGGTAACCTAATTTTGCATGAATAGTGTACAGATGTATGAATAGTATGTGCATATATAACTATTTTGATATATGAATAATAGATTTTTTATAGTAGAATAGTAGCATATCTAGAACGGCTAGGTAGTTATACAAGAATATACAGAATTAATACTTGCAACAAATATAAATATGGAATTATATATGTGTATGTATATATTTGAACATAAGTTATAGTGTCTTAGTATGAGGTATTTACCCTTATATAAGATAATAACCAAAAATTTGCAGGGATGGTTTTATATAAAAATACAATAATATAAATATATTAATAATAAACAACATTTATTATTATTAGAAAAAGATTATATAAAAATCTTTAGTATTTCATTTTCAAAAAAGGAAAGATATAAGAATATGGTAATATTATAATATGATAAGTATACTATATTTATCTTATTCCAAATAGAATTCTCTATTATTTCCAAATGCAAGCAGATCTATCTGCTAATATAGTAAGTAAAAAATTTATAAAATAAGAGAAGTATCATCATGAGTACCTCCGCCCATAACTGTAACCAATTTATTAATAAACCACCTGGATTAGGAATTGGATTTAGGGTTACTAAAGATAAACAAAAGCTATCTGGGGATGTAAAGAATACTACCATTGTTATAGAAGAAGTAACTAAAGAAAAAACCTTTCAATTATTTGAACATCTCTCTGAGAAGTATTTTGTTAATGAAAAAGATCCACTAGAAAAATCTAAAAAAATAGGATCTAATAAATTCCCTAATAACAAAAATAACAACAATAATAGGAACAGTGATGATGAGAAAAATAAGAAATTTGTAGATTATGATCTATTTATAAAAAAATATATCTATCAGTAGAAAGCACCTACCAAAAGCAATACATCAGCTATTCAACATGTACATATTACACAAATAGTTCATTTATGGCCAGTCCCTAGATTGGAAGGATCACTATACTTTAATGGATTTGAGGCCACCATGTACATCCACTAAATCAAAGATTTATACACCAAATACCATCTGAATATGAATGAATAACCAAAGAAGCTCATCAAGTATAATAGTAGTATATATAGCAAATATATTGAAAATATAGACAAATATCTAAATCCTACTAGTTGTAATAATATAAAGCATTAAAAAATACTTACTAAAACAATCCATAAAGTATTTTAGGATAAGGATTTAGAACAATTATTATATATTAAAAAAATACTAGAATAATTTATTAGTAAGCTGTGGGATAACAATGCTAATCTAAAAAAGAAGGTGCAGGAGTATTGCAATATTAGTAATATACTAGTAAGCAAACAGCAGCTTAATACCTATACCTATTGTTCTATACTTTTACAAACGTTACTAAAGCAGCATAATAGATGGTTGATCAAGAAATTAAAGTTAAATCCCAATGATACTACTAGTCTAAGTTTCAAAGATATGTACAAGAAGATCAGCAACTATCTGAAAGAATGCCTTATATCTGTACTGATATTCAAATTTCTAGATACCGGACCATCCGCAGGAAGGATTATACTAATGGTGGATGCCTTCCTCTCTAAATAGGGCGCAGTATTGTTACAAAATTTCAATAAGAAACGGCACCCTGTACACTATGAAAGTGGTATCTGGAATAAAATAAAATGGAAGTATGACGTCGTGAAAAGAGAATACAGAAGATTACTGAAAGTATTGAAAAAGCTGCGCTTCTGGCTGTATGAGATTTATTTCAATATTGAATCTGATGCTAATACGCTTATAGTATAGTTCAATATATTGGTAACAGATTTTCTAGGTGTACTAGTAATATGATGGCTAGCCTAAATCTGTTTATTCGACTTTGATATCAAGCACATCCCTGGCAAAAAGCACACCGCTGCAAATAGATTATTACAGCATCTGGCAATAACAGAGAAAATGCAAATGCTAGAAATAGAAGAGAATGTGGATGGTTTTGTGGATGTGTAATTAAATATTATGGAAGAAGATCTTATGTATCAAAAATATAGAGAAGAATGGTACAATATTATAACCTTTTTTTACACCATAAGAAAACCAGATCATGTATTATGGTATATATGAAGATCTGTTAAGAGAAGAGTAATGCTGTTTATCATTGTTAATAATATACTGTGGTGCAAAGAGAAAGGAGGTTGTAATCTATATTGAAGGGTTATAGATAGGAAGCATGAGTAGGAAGACATTGTCAAAAGATTATATGATGATAGCGGTTATTGTGGTACAGAGGTAACCTATTGTAAGATCACAGATTAGTACTATTGGGAATAGTTATATTCTACAATTTAGAGCTATATACAAATATGTGAACAATGTTAGTGCTGTGCTGGCACTTATGAATCTGTAATGCTCACGCTATCCAAAAAATCACACCCATAGAGGAAGATTAGAATAGATCTTATACATATACTAATATTATAAGGTAAGAATTATATTGTTAATACTAGAGATTATTTAATAGAGTAGATAAAAACTAAAACCATAACCACTACAAAATCAATATATATCACCAAATTCTTAAAAAAAAAGATATTTTCCCAATATGGGTATATAAAAAAAGTAGTACTAGATAGAGGACTAAAAAACTAGACTACACTTTTAGAAATGATATAATAATATAATATTAGGATTTGGCAGATTTCTGTATACCACTCACAATTTAATAGTATAATTAAAAAAGGATACTAAGATATAAAGAATGCTTTAGCTAAGATATATAATAAAGATGATAGTAAATAGACAAAGTACTTATACTCTATATTATAGGCAAATTGAGTTATTACCAAGAAAACAATTGGATATAGTCTGTACTATCTATTATATGGTATGGATCCATTACTACCCGTAGATTTGGCATATCCGACATAGAATATATTGCCATGGCCTGATATCCATACAACTGCAGATCTTCTGGCCATAAAAGTATGACATCTGGAACAACAAAACAAAAATCTGGAAAAAATAATTTTTAGATTAGAATGTTATAGGGAGAATGCTGCAGAAGCATAGGATAAATGTTATACCATGATAGACAAAGTATTCTAAATAGGAGAGATGGTGCTATTATACGATATACAATTAAAATTCTCTTATTCCACAAAGCTGAAATATAAGTGGATTAGTCTATACTGTGTTGTAGAGGTATATTCAGAGAAAGGGTGCTACTATATAATAAAACTGAATAATATTATTAAAATAAAAATAATTATAACGGATCAACTAAAATTATTCCATATTCAAAAACCTAATAATACAATGCAAAGTAAGGTGTTGTGGCTAGATAACCATACCCCTGTTATTGTACCCAAATTTATAGAAATTCTAACATCGAACGGTATAGATCTAGTTGTTTCAGAATCAGAAGTTGATTACTGGTTATAAGACATAGATTAGACATTAACCAATGATCTTTAGAGATGGCATGATCAAAATACAGAGAATGCGGAGAGAATAGATGAGATAGGTTCTGAGCGCACAACAAAAAGGAATAACAATGACAATAAAATAAATGAGGAAGAAGAGGAAGAAAAAGATGATAACAAAGATCCAATTATACTACCAACTAGATTACGACCCAAACCTATACAACTATTAACATTAGTAGATAAAATAACCATTACCTAATATATACAATATCAGCCTAGGAAGAGAGGAAGATTATGCAAAATACCAATTATCTTGTTATTATATGAATGTATAATAGATGTACTAAATCCTACATTTTTTAATGAGGGGATTATTATAAAGAGGGGAAGGGGTAGGCCACGAAAGAATTTATAAACATTTTCGCATTTGCAAACCTTCAAAATCCAACAATTCACTATTTAGAATAAAGAATCTAACTAGTGTCTACACAACTATCCAACTTATATTACACCACCTATAATTCAAACAAAGAATGCAGAATTTGAAAAGATTACTAGACATACCTGTCTATAAACACTGCAAATGCATTTATTTGATAGTGTAAACTTATAGATATCTCTTTATTACATATATACCTTGCTATTAATTACCTCCTACTTTAATCTTCTTTTCTGCTTACTATTATATTATAGATTTATATGTACTATATACATAATCATCAATTATTATTGTTATAAAACTATTAAAATGGTTACCATGAGTTCACAAAATAATACTACTATTCTAACTATTCTATCTTCTTCCTCCACGCCATCTATGGCTGTGGTTATCCGTTCAGTTGGTAATATAAGCAATGTTAGCAGCAGCATACTTAGCATCCGCCTGGACAACACCACCTTCCTCACTTATAATGCCGCCATCGCGCATATCAAAAGTATTACAAATCTATACCACTGTACAGAGATTGTAAATAAATTCAGAGAACAACTCATACTGTTTATAGACCATGTACATAACGGTATCGAGGCGCTAGTCTCATGTATAGAAAACAACAATACATAATTAGAATTATATGAAAGCAAAGAAGATTTCATTTAAGAATGGAAGTCATTCATCGCCATTACAAAAAATATCCACCAGAAACGCGATAATCGCATGGAAGGCATACAGCGGGTCGCTAGTACATAAGAAGAAGATGCTGTGGTATCTTTTACCTCTAGTTTCTGAGATAGTGGTAATGTCTGGAAAAGGTTGGCAAAATTGGCCGGTCTGTGTCAATATGATGTGGCCATGAATCTTGTAACCCGTACCCAATATAAGCGTATCATTAAACAAATCTTTAAATCCCTTAATCTTACTTTCAACATCGTCCTTTGTACCACAGATGTCAATGCGGCCATTGACATAGTGAACCGATACATGCGCTAGAATGAACCCATCCCGCACCACCGCCTTACCATCGAAGAAGATGATGGAGATGGTGCCAGTGATGAGGTGAACGCAGAAGACCCGGCTGACGATGTTGATGAAGAAATGGAAGAATGAGATGTCAGCGCAGCGCTGAAGATTTGGTTTTTACAATCATGGGACGATTGCTAAGGGGGGAGGGAGATATGTAGATAGGATAGATGGTTCTCTTAGTGGGTTTAGTGTTATCGGTTCTCCTGTCATTAACATGGCGTTCTGGGGGTCTGTTGTATTTTGTTCGGTCAACCCATTTGGGCATGGCGGCATCTTGTATGCATATATATATCTATTCTTGGCTTTTGGTATATTTCTGTTTTTTGTTCATCTTATCATCCATTTTGATTACAATATATACATACACACGTACGGCTTCATTGTTATAGTTTTATCGTTATATACACCGATCTTGTCATTCCGTTGTTTTTTAGTTATGCGTCCTATTCTTCTTATTCTGTATATATGGTATTCATTTTTTTTTTATCTAATCCAGCTATTGTCCGGTTAATCGATCAACTCTCTCAAAATTGTAAGGCACCAATGTGGTGTATGGCTATGGATACCATAAGCCAACTTAAGATCCTTACACCACTATTTTGATATATTATTTAAATTTTATTAATATAATAATATTAGTTTATATAAAATATTTTTTATTACTAAAAACTTTTTAAAACTCCTTTTAATATATGAACTTTTATTATTATATTTGAACCATTTTATTTTAACTTTTTTATTATTGTATTTTTTTATAATTAATATTTAAACTAACAGTAAACTAAAGTTATAATAAATTTTAATAATAAACTTTAAAATTTTAACCCAAACTTATTATAAATAATTATTAATGAAAATTATAAAATAGGTTATTCTACCTAATAAAATGGGCAAGATTTTTAAATAATCTAAATAAATTAGTTTTTATAATTAAATTATTTTTTGGATTAGTTTGTTATAGTGATAATATTTTTTCTTTTAAGCTTTAATACAAATTTTATACCAAAAAAATAACTTAATATTAATTTTTAGTTTAGAATCTAGAGTTAATAATATGTATACTAGAGTTCTATAATTCACATATCCTAAAATATTGTACCATCATATAAAATTATCAGTTAAAAAAATTTGTTTTTTAGAAGTTAATTCTTTTATTTTTGGTTCTAATATAAAAATATCTAAATTTATTTTTTTTGGTTTATAATTAATTGGTATTAATATACCTATTGCTTAAAATGTTTATATTTTATTGTTAATTATTTTTACTTTGGTTATTAGTAAATTATTTAGTTTGAATATTTGTATATTAGTTTTTATAATTATAATATATTTTGTTTTTTTAAATATTTTAATTATAATAGTTTTTGTATTAATATTAGTACCCATAGGGTTATGATTGTGAGATTAGGAGTTATTAGTGTTTTTCCTTTACTATAAACCTAAATAACTCTTTTTAATACTATGGTTATGAATAATAATTTATTTAGTTTGGTATATTTATTTAACTCGTTTTTATTTATAATTAAATAAATAGTTGTTTTTAAATTTAAAATTCATTCAACTATATATGATGTATAATTACTTAATATTGAAATTATATTAACACAGATGTTATTATTAAAGAATTTATTAAGTTCCTTGGCTAAATCCTAACTCAAATTTTTGGTTATATTTGAATTTCTTATATTAAAAGTAACTTAATTAATTTATTATTTTTTATAATTATCTTAATTATTTTTATTTTGTTTTTTAATTAAGGTTTTAATTATTATTTTTATCTTATATTCATGTTTTAAATATTTTTTTTTAATATACTAGTAATATTTTATATTTGAATTTTTAAAAAATAATTATAAATTACTTTTACTTCTATTATTAAATTTATTTTAATTACAGCTTTCTCTTACTTTCCCTTTATTTTTTTTTTTATTTTTATTTTTATTTTTTTTACTTTTTTCAAAGCTAGAGGTTAGTTTGAAACTAAGTAGGCCAATAAAATTAACTAGATTATTTACTGAATTAAAATTAAAGTATAGCCTTATATCTACTTAAAATAATTAATTTATTATTTTTTTAATAATATATTTTAGTTACTTAGTTAATTAAATTTAAATTACCTTAATAATTATTTTATAATAATCTTATATACTATTAAGTAATTTATTTCAAAAAATTTTATTATTAATTTTATATAGTATTTTAATTAGTTAATCTTAAATAGGTTTTAACTAAATAATCCATTACTGGATACTTTTATTTTTATCTATTTTTAGATTGGTAAAGGTAAAGTACAGATTACTAGCTATATTATGATTAATTTTTAGTTTATAAGAATTTTAAATAGCTTATTATATGGTTAGTATTAAATTATGATGGTTAAGAGTGTACTAGATTGTTCAGTTTAAACTATTAATTAAAAATATATATGCTTCACCAGCTCATTTCTTTCATTTTTGATATTTAAAATTTAGTTATTCTAATTGAATTTTTTAATCAGGGTCTATTCTAATTATTTTTTTTTGAACTATTCTGTTTTGATTATTAATTGTATACAATTTAGATTTAGCTAGGGAAGTTAAAGTCTTAATATTGGCTAATGAATTGGATTTAGTATTAGTAGCTAGTATATTTAATAAATCTTTAATATAAGTTGTTTTAAAAATAATAATTATAAACTAAAATTTAATCTTATCCAAACTTGAATCTTTAGTAATTAATTTATAAAAATTAGTTGCTTTGAGAATTATTATTATTTAAAATTTTTAAATTAAATAGTTAATTTTGATTAATTAAATATAGTTGTTATATTTACTATACTAATAGATTACACTGTTAATTGCATTCAATAATACTTTAGCTAAGGTGGTTAAATTTATTTTTAAGTAAGTGAATTTATATATAAAAGTTTTAAAATATATATATTAAAATTGTTGTAGTAGGCTAAACCAGGTTTATAACCTGTCAAAATAAAATAACTTGTTTAATTGTTTATTTTTTATTGAGAATTGGATTTGATCTCTTTTTTATATATACAGGATTCTCTATTGAAAATAGAGATTTTATAGTCGTAAGTTTTCTATAATTGGGGTTTCACTACCGCGGATATGGCCACTTATTTGTTCCAGATTCACGTGATTAGTGTATGGTCAGCCACTTTTTGGTGCCACAGTGGCTACCGTACTTTGACAAAAACCAAGTGCCAATGCAACAATTTCATCCGGGGTTTTGTGTTGGTGTTGAGAATAAACTAGACAGAAAAATTCGACAATCGGCTTCAGCTATTCGATATTTCAGCCCTGAAAAGAGAAGCTAAATCTCAGAATGCGCCATACTCTCGCAGGCTTGACCTAGGATATACAACGGCATGATATTGGAGCCGATATTATAAATGATCCAAAACAGAATCCGTATTTTGATGGTTTATATTCACGTATTTCATAAGCCTGAGGGTATTTCACGGTGTGAGCATGTATGCTGTATCTAAAACAACCAGTCCAAACTGAACCGCGTGTCTCCAGGTACTGTGTTCTTCGGTTTTGACCTTGTCATCTTTATATCGTTGATGTGTAGATATTTTCATTGTCCATTCATGAACACCCTCTCTTACTAACATACGAAAACCAAGTGATGATTATCACCCTACTCTTTAATCGATAAAATAATTTTGGAACGATATAAGATTGTGTAACATTTTTGGAAGTAGTAGGTAGCAAAGGGAAGAGAAACGTAGCTGTCCAAGTGTTAAGGCAGTTCGCCAAGCCCTTGAGATACCATCAATGATAATTGTTGCTGTGCCACCCAGGATAGCTGTGCCATATCAGCCTCACCTCGCGGGTTGTCCAATTGAACGTACTCTGTGCGACCCAAGAATACCATGTGATACTTTGTAAATGCTGCCTGAAGTCCAAGCTGGGCAGAATGTGAAGGGCTATTGCATTTCAGGCATCGAATATACACTAACCGCTTCAGCATCATACCAGCCTTGGGTTTGCTACATCTCTGAACTAGCTTGAATCATTTGACTCGCTTTTGATTTGCACTTTATATCATATCACTACATTCAGCTTCTTATAAAACAAATTCTTCTCTGGTAGTTAGCTATCTAGCTGGTTTTTCCTCTTTCTCGACTTTCTTCAAAATAATAGATGAATATATGATGGCAAGCTCATTCTCATCACCAAATCTTCTTGTTGTTCAGCGCCTCCTTCGTAACTTGATACTTGGAGGTAACCCTCCAAGCGACGAGGATTTCCAGCATCTCTACCATATAATCTCTGAGTTCGATACTCCGATCATCGGTCTCCTTGATAGATGTCCTGAGAACCGTCATTTTCGAGAAGCATTTCTTGCAAACCCAGACGATGCACTACCCAGACTAGCACACTTGCTCAGGCCGATGAAGCTATTATTAGCTCACCCACGAAACATACGAGGCGTCTATCCGTTCTGTCAACTCGATACTGCTACTTTAACTAAGTTCCTCCGCGTTCTAGAGGCATTCACACAGCACGTCATTCTTGGCCTTGCATCTGAGCCAATTGAGAGTTTTGATCATGGTTCAACTGGCTATCAGTATCTCGTTCAATCTGTCCTTGAGTTGTATATCCCTCTAGCCAGCTGCGCATCAATACCACTCAAATATTTGCGGGAACTCTTCTCCAAGCTACTGAGAATGCCGGATGAAATTCTTATAATGGAAAAGCTCGTCGCAGATGAAAATGGTGCTGGCTTGCTAAAGCTACTTATAGAAACGAATTCGCTCAAGGGGATTGTGCTTACCAGAGAAAATTCGCGTCTTCTAGGTGATCGATTAGCGAGACAGATCAACTGTTGTATAGCATCTCATGGGAGTGAAGTCGAGGATACCGTTACTCTTTGGAATACAATGGAATCAGTGTATGAGGCGGTTAAAAATAAGATTATTAAAATTGAACGCACAAGCATACCCAGCATGGCTGGGAACGTCGAGATAGTTGTCGGCCAAGAGACGGAGGACCTATTTAACTTGGCTAAAATTGCAATACCCTACAACCTCACGACTGCGAGATCGGCGATAGAAACTTTATCGTCGCGATACCAAGACTTGATTGCTGTCATGCTCTCAAGCTTCCCTTGCTCAACTTGTCAAGCGGGGCTATTACAACCCGGTGCAAACCACGGCCGCTACCGCCACTCACAAACCATTGTTCAAGTACCCAAGCTTGATTTAAACAATGTGAATGTACCGTTAGGTGCATTCCCTATCCATCTTTCAGAAATCGCGATGCGAGAATTAAAGAGTGCCCGAATGGACGGCACTCTATCTCAAATTCTTCAAACTATCCAAAAATTAGCGGATGGATGCTGGGAGCTCGAGCCTAGTCTTTCTAGAGTCACTGAGAAATCGCGCAAAAGGCGCACAGAGCCTGTTCTACGCTCCGCTCGATGGTGTAGTAATGGCTTTATCCTTTGGGAACGAGGAATTGGTAGAGTCACAAAGGAATCAGACCAATGGATCCAAATTGTTAGGGTCCTACGTATTGGCTTAGCTGATGATCTAAAAGCGGCACTTTCTGCTGCACAGAAAGCTCAGCGTGCATACTCCGAAATTTATAGAAAGGCTACCGCCTTACGAGTACAGAATGCAGACCGACCGGGGATTCTAATCCCAAAAATTTACACCGGAAAGGATGCAATAGGACTGGAAGTAAATAGCGTTAACGTTACTTTCAAATCAACTAGCAGCTCTCCGAAATTGACTGCGGATGATGCGTTAGTTCTCCACAAAGCGCTATGTATAGGTGAGGAGCCCTAATTCTGATCAGAAGCAAAGTCGATAGGTTTTAGCTTACTCGTGGCACATTTTAGCCAAACAGTATTCTCTTACTACAGGGGTTGCAGAAATGATATCTCAAGGAGGAAACCAGGTGGAAATACCCTTCGAAGTTTCCATAGAAGAAGAGTCAATAATCAGCCACCTGAATTCGTCTCTCTGTATCCTTGGGCGTAGTGGAACGGTAAGTGAAAATAGATTTACTTTGGTGGTGCCGATAAATAAGAAACTAACCATTAACGTTTTAATATGTAGGGGAAGACCACTTGCCTCGTATTCAGACTTTTAGCCAATTATATACGCGACCAAGAGACGGGAGCAAAAGAGGCAAGACAAATTTTTCTTACAAGATCTCCAGTCTTAGCAGAAAAGATCAGACAATATACTTCTAGCCTCATAAGAAGTCACCATATGCAATTCACCCATGAGGAGCATTTTATGGTTGGCTCCGCATTGGATGATGCGGCTCCGGACGTCGACGAGGAAAAAGACATGAATGGTCTGCTTGATGTTGAGCGTCATGAATGGCCTCTGATCTGTACGTTTGATACGTTCGCTGCTATGTTACAGCGGAGTCTACAGTAAGTACAATAGGAAATGAGAGTCTTAGTCTTTAAAGTAACCAGTGATAGGTTTGCGCAGCGCAACATCTTTTTGGCGCATCAGGACCCATCAGACCTAGACAACCAGAACCGCCGTGTTGATTATGGAAAATTCAACAGATCTTATTGGCCAAGTTTTAATAATTTGGCCAAAAAAGATCTATCTGCGGATTGTGTATTCTCGGAAATCATGGGTTAGTGATGTTTCCTTGGGAAGTGTGTGTGGTTGAAAGGCTAACGTAAAGTAGGGGTTATAAAGGCGACAAGCACCTCTCATTTGAGTCGGCCATTATCAGAAGACGAGTATCAGGCGCTTTCTCATAGAGTTGCCCCAAATTTCCGAGCAGGGCCAGAGCGCCATGCTATTTATAACATATACAAGGCATACGAGAAGAGAAAATCTTCGCTAAGCGAGTGGGATGACTTAGATAGAACAGCCAAAATACGAAAGTTACTGGCGCAAGATGGTAAGCTGTCTTCGCTGTTAAGAGGCCAAATCACAGAAGTTTTCGTCGACGAAGTTCAGGACCAAAGGCTCCCGGAAATTGAACTTCTGCTAGACCTTGTTAAAGACGTAAATTGTTTCGCCTTCGGTACGTCATTTTCGATGCTTAGCCACCTGACTTGACTAATTTAGATACAGCTGGAGACACTGCACAGTGCATTTCCCGAGATTCGTGCTTCCGGTTTCAGGACTTGAAAAATCTCTTCTTTCGAAAATACGAAAAGCTTGGCAATGTTACAGGCCAGAAAGATCTTGCGAAATTAAATCTTTTCACATTAAGCAAGAATTATCGAACTCATAATGGGAGTATGTGCTTTCAGGAGAACCTTCTAAATGATGAGATTAATGACTAATAAAGCTGTAGTTTTGAAACTAGCCGCCAAAGTTGTTGATATCATCTACGCTGCGTTTCCCTATGTCATCGACAAATTGGCACCAGAGCTCGGCGATTTTGATGGACCCGCGCCCATCATATTCAGCGGATTCTCGTCGGAAATTCTAACTTACCGAAAGGAAGGAACCACGACCGTTGTATCGGAATTTGGTGCAGACCAAGTCCTCATAGTTCGAGATGAAGAGTCTAGGCTTTCACTAGCGAAAGAATTAGGGGACGATGTTTTGATTTTAACTATATTAGAGTCAAAGGGGATGGAGTTTCAGGACGTTTTCATGTACAACTTCTTCACCGGCTCGCACTGCCAAGTGGGATTCCGAGCTCTTGCGAACTCTCAAGTCAATGGCACTCTTTCGATAACACAAAGTATGCTGAACTTTGCGTTGAATTGAAGGTACCTAAAATAATCTCGGCATCCATCTCGGCGAAATGGCTAACTTGATTCTTAGAACCTTTACGTGGCTATTACGAGGTCAAGAGGAATGCTCTACATGATCGAAAATGACACAGCTCCTGTCAAGGCGATATCCGATATGTGGGGAATGCTGGCAAAAGACCCTATCATTGATATTGTCTTACCTGATGACCCGACTGTGAGTACGCCGTCCGTTTGGATGTCCTAAGTATTCTTGCTGATCACAAATCCAAAGCTCAAAACTCGCCTCGATGAAATTAAACACGGACAATCAACTCCTTCTCAATGGGCACAAAAGGGCCAGGAGTTCTTTGACCAACGACTGTATGAACAGGTAAGATTGCTGTGAATCCAGTAGATACTATGGGCAACAGAAATTAACTTAGCTGCAGGCGAGCTATTGTTATCGTAAAGCCGGCAAACATCAATTACAGGATTTATGCCAAGCATTTCTCAAAGAGAGACAAGGTTGGGATATTATTGCTGATCCGGCGCAGCAAATTGAGGCTCAAAATCGATATCTCGAAGCAGCCAGACTCTTCGAGAAATGTGAGCGATGGGATAGAGCTTTGAGATGCTATGAAAGCATCAAAGAGTTCTTGTTAGCTGCAAGTGAGTTGAGAATAAACCTTTCATGCGATATGTATGCTGAGCTTCATCAGATTTGTGTGAAGGGTTATCAAAGACATCTGAGGGAAACTTCAAGGTATATGGCCGCCGGGCAGCAGATTTTTTCATGAAGGCGAACGAAATTTCCAGAGCCATTTCATTATATAAAAAAATTCCAGATCATGAGTCCGTCATTTCGGCTTATCGGAAAACCGACGATAAAAAGGAATTAATCCGTTACCTCACGGAGTAAGTTGACTTCTATGACGGTTTAAGTAGCGGCTTTGGGCTGACTGGTAGTCCTACCATATTAGATATGCGTCATCTATAGATGAAAAGATTTATCGGAAAAACTCTCGAATCATAGCATTCGCGGTATTTTCTTCCGCAAGTTCTGACGATAGTTTGAAGAAATCAGCGATCTCTCTGTTAGGCGAAAAAGAGCATGAATCGCTGTACAGACAATTCAGGTTTTACCGTGAATTGGGCCTTCTCTTGGTATCGCAGGGACGCCTTGGAGAAGCCATCGAACTTAGTTATTCCCAGGGAAACTGGGAGAGTATTGGCCATATACTGAGGAAAGCAGAATCTGGAGCTGGTTCTGCTTTAGAGTTAAATTTTACGATGAACGGAGACAAATATGCGGAGAGGGCTTTATTCCACCACCTCACCGTTTTGCTGATGAATATTTGCGAAAAAGATTATAATAAAACGGCTTCTTTTTCCGCAGCTCTTAAAGATCAGAGGTTCAGAGACTTCCCAGCCGCTTTCCGACTTGTTGGTGCAGTAACGAAGTTTCTCGATGAAAGTCTACGAGATGCCGAAGACGATGCCGAAGAGGGCCTATCCCAACCACAAGAATCACGAGTTCTTGCAGATTTATTAGTGCGTATACTATAAAGAAGGGTCGTATTCGGGCATGGCTAATCCAAACCAACAGATACTGCGACTGTATTCAGCTGGAAAGGTAGTTCCCAAGTTTAGGTTGAAATTGGAAAAAGCTATAGGCGATATAATCATCCATTGCTCCAAATTACTTTGGAGTATTCACAAGGAGCCCTCCCTATCAAAGGCGCTTCTTTTGTTTCTACAAGTGGTGCCAAACGGTGATTTTGGTAGCTACCTGGTTTTCAAAGATTCGGTTATTTATGAGAAAACGGAACCTATCGAAGAAATAACGAATGATACGCTCATTCATAGAGTAATCCGACTGCTTGAAGATTGGATAGGAAGAGCTTATATTCGCTACTCTAGGATTAGGGAGCAAGAGTACAAGTCGATGACAATTTGTGGTGATTTTATTATGCAGGGTACGAGTCTTCTGTATCATGACAGTAGACTGCAGCTGACCCTCGTTCTCTAGGGTACTGTCCATATCGCAATTGCCGGAACGGGAGACATGTTCCAACAACAACTAGAGTGGAGATGTTCCAACGACTAGAAGTAAGATTCCATTACTTCTTCTGAGACCATCTACTTACATATGATATTTTCCTAAGCTCGCATGGTTTATGGCGCTCCTTACGCGGTGTTGTAAGTTTCATAATCGCACCGGGGATCCTATGGAAGTGCTATCAACAGAGATTCGATTACAGGGTACTCTTAATATACTTCCTGCTAACAACACATCATACTGACATATCTTATAGGACATCGGTGGTATCAGCGCATCTTTGATGATATGTTGATTATTTCTGATATATTTCAACACTATTCTGCCGGATCCTTTCTCATTGAGAAAAAGGACCAGGCTTTCACGAAATTAAAAGAGAAAGATCATAGAGTTAATGACTTAGGGCGCGCGGAACTAAGATGTCTCGACGACTTCGAATGGCGCATAGGACGTACAGCAGAGACTTTAGAGCCTGTTAATTTTTGGAGATATCTTGATATATGGGAACGGGTCAAAGCTCTAAGATTATCCCGTAGGACCTTACTCCCGAAATGTCTGTTCTCTCAACTAACGATGTTTCTCAGGACGCCATAATACCAAACTACAGTTAGTGTTACATAGGATGAACGAATATGACAGAAAAACGGTGAATATATTACAACATTTGGAGCATTGCATGAGAGACGAATCAAAAAGAGTGAAAGCGGTACGCCAAAGTCTTTTTATCTTAATCTTTAAACATGAGAAACTAAGTGGAGGTCTAGATCACCGTCTTTAAGAAGTATTTCAACCATAATTTAGATTATTTGACACCATCCGATGGCATACATCTCCTCTTGAATCAAGTTGACCGTGTCGTCGCAATAATCGTAAGTGAGATCATCGAACTCAATTTTAGCCGAGTGACTAAATTTTGTCGAGATTTATCTCGCATCTCCAAACAGTTTCGTTCTCAAAACGTCCCAAGTGGAGTTTTTACGCCAAAATATGGACCTGAGCCAGCATCCCACGCAGGAGCAGAGTGCTACGGCATCAAGTGCTTTGAATAGCTTGGCTGAGATCTTCAATAAACTTTTTATAATGGCGAATGGTCCAACATGCCAGTGGTATCTAGAAGCTATGTACCGCAGAATTGAACTTGGCTGGATAGTCCTACTTTTAAATATCCGAAGCACTCGATATATTTCTGGGCGAATTCAGTTTATGCAGGTGAGCAATATTATTTTGAAAAAAAATAGCCCTTCCTACTAAATAATGAGGTACAACAGCTATTCGTACAAAGGCACGAGAGAAATAATTTTCAAAAGTGGCAAAGACTTCGAGAGATTGCGGATACGCAAAGTAGTGTTGAAAGATTTCTCAACTGGGCGATAGGAAATCTTAATGACCTGAGGCTACAAAGCTCTGAGGATAGTCTTCTATTTTGTCACAACTACCAAGACCAGATACTCACCGCTAAGTTCCGTAATTTCAAGATCCAGATGACCCGACTAGATGATTATTTGAATAAGGCTATAGAGTCTGAAGGAATGGAAGATAACAAAGCAAATATCATTGCAGACACCAGTACTAACCTAGAGACGCATCTATCATATCCTACCGACGAAGATCAAAGCGCTACCGAGCGAAAACGAATAGAAGCTGCAAAGGTGATTCAAAAGAGTTGGCGAATCTATAGCAGAGTCCTTCGCGATAAGCTTTATATTGAAAACCACCCGATACACCGACGCATCACCTTGACGCTCGACTCCACTTGCCTTACAACTACATTACATGACGATATAGCTTTGAAATTCTACCGCATGACGAATTTTGTGTTGCTGGAATTGACAACAGAAGCAAGATCTCAACTACACAGAATGAGAACGAAGTTAGAACTCAGTAGCAGTGAGAGAAAATCTTCGATAGAGGATATTGCGATAGTTTTGGAAGGGTTTGATATTGTCGAGGGCTATCTGACGCAGGTTATGGAGATAGAAAAGGCTGCCGAAAAGCTATCATTAGTAGGCAAGGGTCAGGACAAACACCTTCATCGAGACGTATCCGCGCAAAAGAATATCTTTGAAATCATTAAAAGTGGGAGACAGCTATGGGAGGAATTGAATAATTCAATGTCCAACATTGATGCGTGGCTGAAGCATGAAAGGTTGGTCGCACTTAAGTAGATACCTAAGGGTACTATCTAATAACTCTCGAAACTTTACACGGAAACTTCATATAAATCCAACTTATTGAGTTTTCTTCATATGTGCTATATTGATTGAGTTCATCCTTTTTTGAGTGTATGAATGTAGCTGTGATCTTAAAAGCCGAGTTTTGGTGCCCTTGCTAGCCTAGAACTAGACACTCTGGACTCGAGTATATCGTGTACCCAAGCTGGCAGCCGCGCGGCCTATTTAAATATACCCTATAATTCTTCAGGGTAGGACGAGGAGAGCATAGGTTAAGAAAGATCTGGCTTCTCATCTCCCATTATATCGGAACTTAATCTTGGCAACCTCTCTTCTAAGTTAACTGACTGTATAGACAACAAATACCAATGCAGCGACTTCATCTGGTGTTAAGAATAGAAGGGGGGACTCGACAGAATGAGTCAGCTTTGGCCTTTTCGGCCTTGTAGAACAGAAGCTCAACCTCAAAATACACCATATCCTCACAGCACTAATCTAGGTAACCTAATTAAATAATAGCAGAGCGCACATTATAGGCGGTTTACAACGGATTCCGCATATTTCACAGATTTTACGGCCCCTGAAACTCAACGAGTATTGTGTTGTGAGAATGTTTAGTTTGACTCTGTTACCACAACGTCAACGTTTTCGTGGTCGAAGTGCAGAGGAAATCGAAAATAAGATAATCGAATCAATGCGCCGTTATTTACGGAAGCCTCGCGGAGCAATTTGCGATTTGGCAGTGACCAGGATTTTGGTGCTCGCTCGAGCGTCTAATGCGTTGGAAACAGCTCGAATTCAATATCGCCCCACCACATCTCTCTCTAAACCCTGATTGAACCAAAAATTTATACGTTTGACGAGTGGAGAGTCTTATAACTTTATTATTCGATGGAGTCGACCTCGACCCGCCTCGTGGCAGGGGCCCACCAAAATGTGGCGCGAATATAGGTCTTCACGTGACCGTATATTCTTGGTATTTTGAGGTTTAGAATTCGAACCGGTCTTTTGACGAGAGTATTATAGAAAATGTTCTGTACTTACCTTGGGCGTGGGCGAGCCACCGATCTTTGCCATTCTCAACGCCCGTCGTATCCCTTCCGTGCTCACCAGCGTGTCGATAACTTCGTCATGTGCTCATATCGATTTCTTCGAACTTACCTCGATGTCCTGGTTCGATACGTATCGATGCCCATGCATACAATACCATCCTCCTGAACCTACAGAGGCTATTCGGTCGTCGGTGTCTTATAAAACATTCCCCAAAAGTAATTTATAATTACAAAGAGCAATCAGCGCAACATCATAAAATGATATCTTAACTTGTTGACCTGAGCGTTAAAGGTGATTGTTTGGTTTTCATATTGACCACGTGGAATCATCGTGTCAAACGTAAACACTTGTGATTGTGTGAGAAAATATTTAGCGCAACTGCGTCGTCTGCGCCTTTGCCAAAGTGTTCTGGGTGTAACCGTTCTTTCAAAAGGTAAAAACCAACCCCGTTAGACTGGAGAAGCTGAACTGGAAGTATCTATCCCGAAGCTAAAGGCCAATAATGATTTTGCAACATCACAGCTTGGAAGTTACAATTATGGCTAACTCCAAGTGTTTCTTAGGGTTCTTGAGTAAACGGTTGTGCACGACGACTTTATTTTTTTAAGATATTTGAAACGTGTCACCGAGAAAGGATATTGGTTGGGTTCTCTATTTCCCAAAATCCGAAACATATCGAATCATACGGCGTAAAGACAAAATATCCTGCCGGAAGATATTGAGTTCAATTCAGAGTGACAAAATTTATGATATAGATGGGGGTGTATCCTCCACTAAAACTCTGCTTTCCACTAGTGCTATCCCGCTCAAGTATCTTTTGGGCACCTGAGTTGGCGTTACAAGAGGGGCTGCTGTTTACGGCTGTACCACGTTTAAACACCAAAGTGGATGTAAGGAGCCCAAGGAAGGTTCCTCTGACCTGGCTTTACCAATTTAGCGTTTCTTGTTTCTGCCTCCTTCTCTTCGTGCGCCGCGTTTGGTTTACGAGACAACTCCTTCTCAAGCCGTCCATCTCGCAACACCCTCATCGCTTGATGAAGCCCTCGGCAGACTGCTATGTCAGTCATCCCTTCGTCCCGGATTGTTTCATAGAAGACCCTGGACACGGCGACGCAGTGCTCGTCAGAGACCTCCCAAAGAGCCCCAATTACATGCCGAAAACCCGCGAGTTGGAAGGCACTGACAAGATGGATTCCTTCATCGGCCAGTTTTTCCGTCTCATTGGCGCCAGTCAAACAAGCCGACAGATAACCGAGGAATGGCTGGTTCTCTTGGACTTGGAATTTGCAGTCGCGGATGTCGCCGACTGTTAGTGGGTTGGTCTTCCAGTCTTCAAGGAGTAAAGAACTTTGTGAAGGTTCCGTCGGATGTGATGACCCATGGCCGGCAAAGTGGAATATCTTACACTCCGGTAGATACTTTAGGACATCGTCTTTCCGCAGTGTTGGCCTAATAACCTGCAGCCCGAGCGGCAACCAAACTTCACTCAATATCGCTACCTCGTCATCAACAAATGGAAGAACGCGGTTCGCTGGTAAATCTGGTGTTTGTTTCATGGCGACGAGGAGAGCCTGGGCAGCTCCAGGTCTGGTGGACCTGTAAGCGTATCCACGCCCATGGATAAGAGCCTTCACTGAAGATGCGTAGGATGACATGACTCTGTCGAGTACTGTTTCAATAGAGCCCTGCTCGTGGTACCCAGCTGCATGGAGTGGTAACCAACTGAGCAGACCTGCTGGAATCCACCATACGCGAGGCCAGTTGTCGTCGGAGATAGAGTCTCTGAAGCCTAGCGCATCTAAAATCGGGCCACAGGCGACGTCCCAGAGCCACTCTAGTGTTGCCATTATATTGAAAGATGCACCCGGACAGGACCGCAAATTTTGAGCCTCCTTTCTGACTTCCGTCAGTTTTAAATTCGGTAACTGTAGCACTTTAATCTGGCTGGGTTCAACAAGGAATGCATCACTGCGGTAAGGGTCTAAATTGATGACAATGATGGGACCGAAGCATGCTGCATTTTTCATCTCGGTTTCTGTCGGTGGAAGAAGAAAATTGCCGAATCCCTCTTGAGCGCGAATCCTTTCGATAAGCCCGTTAAGCTTTTGATCTAATTCTCGACGCTGCTTCGCTTGCAATTCCCACGAAGGCATATCATTATCATTATCGTTATCGAGAGTCGGGAAGGTTTTGTCTACTGGTGAGTCTAGAGTGTCCCGAAGGGATATGAACTCGTCTGCTAAATCAGGGTGCTGTCTTTGGAGGCTAGAAATATTTCCACGCATCTCCATTACCAAACTTGCAATTACACCACGACCAAGTTCAAGGAGTTTTAAGCAATGATAGGCATCCTTTCCGGCATTCAAGGAAACAGCTACCGCGGATGAGGCCAACCCGGCGAATTTTTCAAGCACAGACTGTTTATCGGTATGCTTCAACAACCGTGGGCTCACGATAGGGAGGAGCCTTACGGCCTCTTCCAGAAGTGAACTGGATGCTTCCCAGTCTAGCTGTGAGGTTAGTGCGAGAGCAGCCTGCTGGGCCAGACTAATGCGGAGAGATGGAGGAGCGGTATAACAACGCCAGCCCTCTTGAGATGCTGAGAGTGAACGTTCAAGGTCGTCTTTTGACCCGGTTCGCTGGAACCGCGTCCAAAGTCGGTTTGCAAGGGTTTTTAAACGTCCAGCTTGATCGGGATGGTCTTGGGGTGTGGTGTCCACTGCCATGGTAGCAATTTCAACAGCACCATTCAGATCATCCATCATGCCAGTCTCGTCAAACCGCGCCCTGAGCCCATTTCCAAGAGTAGTCAGACATGAGGCTCGATCAGGGTGGTCACGATCTTGAGATATGGCGTTTACCGCCATATCCGCAAATTCAATAGCCCTGTTAAGATCATCCATCAAACCAGTTTTCCCAAATCGTCCCCCGTGCCAGTTCGCAAGGTTGTTCAGACGGTTAGCTCGATCGGGATGATCCTGGGGCGTAGTGTTCACCGCCATATTCATAATTTCAATAGCGCGATTAAGATCATTTACTGAGTCGATCCGCCTAAACCGCATCCCGAGCAGATTTCCAAGGTTGTTCAAACGGCCGACTCGATTGGGATGGTCCTGGGGTGTGGCGTCCACCGCCATATCCGCAACCCCAATAGCGCGGTTGAGGTCATCAATCGAGCCGGCCCGGCCGAATCGCTTTCCAAGCCAGATTCCAAGGGTGTTTAAACAGGAAGCTCGTTGACTAGAATGATCCTGAGATGTGGCTTTTACCGCCATTTCTGCAATTTCAACGGCACGGTTAAGGTCGCTCATCGACCCTGTCCGCTTAGACCGCATCCCAAGCCAGTTCCCAAGATTGTTCAAACGGCCGGCACGTTGACCAGATTGACTTTGAGGTGTGACGTTTACCGCCATCTCTGCAATCTCAATAGCACGATTAAGACCGTCTATCGAGTCGGTTCGCTTGAACCGCCTCCCGAGCCAGTTTCCAAGATTGTTCAAGCGGCTGGCTCGGTCACCTGGGAGGCTTGGAGGCGTAATATTTACTGCTATATTTGTAATATCAATAGCATGATCAAGATCGTCTAGCGAGCCAGTTCGCTTGAATCGTGCCCCGAGCCGGAGTCCAAGATTATTCAAACGGCCGGCTCTTTGGCCGGGTTGGTGTGGGGGCGTAGCATCCACAGCCATCTCCGCAACCTCAACAGCGCGATTGAGGTCATCTATCAAACCGATACGGTCAAATCTTGTCCCGAGTGCGTTTCCTAGGGTGCTCAGACAAGCGGCTCGATCAGGGTGGTTTTTAGATATAGCGTTTACCGCCTTGTCCGCGACCTCAACGGCATGGTTGAGGTCGTCCATCGAGCCCGTTCGATCGAACCTCATCGAAAGCATTATCGCTAAATTGTGTGACGCCCCAGGTGTGATATATTCTCAAGCCAAATCTACATTGTGTAGCGTGATACTAATGGCCTCATTCAGTGTCTCCAAAGCTTTAGTCCGCCGGTATTCCTTCATCAATTCTATTGCTATTTCCTCGTTTTGGTTGAGTGTCTGGATGCTAGCTTTGGGTGGTATGCCCGTTTGGCTAATAAAGACCAGCGTATTAGAGCCCGCCTTCCCTCACTAGAAGCGTCGCCCCTGGGGCTTTCGAGGCCCTCTCCACAGGCCATAAATAATATTAACCTAGAGATGCGAGGGATCTTATTCATAAAAGTTGATGGAGAATACTGCTCACCTAATACCCAACGGATGTTCAACATCGCGCTTAGAGATGAAGCTAAACTGGCTAGTCCGGGCCGATAGATAGCCGAGAATTCGAAGCCTCCGCGCACGGTCAGGATGATCAATAGTCAGTTTTGAGAGCCATCCTTCCGTTCGTTGAATCGCTCGTTTCAGGTGTTTTGTTGAGTGCATCTTATTAAATATAAGGAAGCAGGCGTAGATCTCGAGTTCGGTTTGTTCATCGTTCGCGGGACCCTTTTCTTGTTCCTCTTGTTGTAACGCCGCGAAATTATAAAGTTCTCCGGTACTCAAGTTGTTGAGTAACAAGGTCATGTCTGCGTTAATATTGAATGGCTCCATCGCCTTTAGCTACACAGCGTGTACCAGGACCTATTACCTACGGTTGTTACAGTATCCGGTATAACTCCCGAGAGGTGGACAAGTATCGACCTGTAAGTGATATCTATAGGTAGTAATTTCCGAAGATACGAAAGTTCCTCAGTTGAGGCGCAGAATCCCTTGAGTTTAGCTCTGCGAACAAACCCGCGTTGGTGGTCGCTAGATATATGCTGAAAACCAGGCGCATGATAGCCAAGTACGGCGCGTTTTTCGAACCCCC
Source organism: Dactylellina drechsleri (assembly GCA_036971345.1). Taxonomy (NCBI): domain Eukaryota; kingdom Fungi; phylum Ascomycota; class Orbiliomycetes; order Orbiliales; family Orbiliaceae; genus Dactylellina; species Dactylellina drechsleri. Next base: position 257,442 of record JAJTUB010000045.1, read on the forward strand.
CCGGTGTGCGAAACTCCAAAATTGAAAATCATAAAAATCCAACAATCTCAACACTTTTTAAGGCTCGATAAGCCAGGTAGGCAAGATGGGCAAGATAGACAAAATAAGCAAAATAAACTATATATATCATCATAAATCATTATTTCATTTGATTTTTTTTTTATTTTATATTCTGTAAAGCATTTTTGATTACTATTATAATTAAAAATTTATTAATTTTTTTATTTTTTCAACTGTTTGAGGCTTTGTAGTTTATATATCATTTTTTAATTTTAAAATCTATTTATTAATTAATTTTGGGAGATATTTCGTTAATAATTTAATTTAGATTTATTGGATCGGGTATTTTTGGGATTTTTTGGTAAGTTAAAATTTTAAAATTATAAAAATTAATTTGATTTTTGTGAATATTTGGAATTATAAATAGGAAAAAATTGTTTATCCATCTTAATAATATACCTTAAATATAATAATCAAGTGTATAAATTTTATTTTTTTTAATATTATTTTTAAAAATTTTATTGATAGTTTCTTTGATTCTGGCTAAATTATTAGTATACATAACAAATTTTAAACTTATATATATAAAAAATAAGCTAATATATTTATGATAAAATCAAATTACTATATTTAACTAAAATATTAATATTATTAAATCCTAACAGTAACCAAAAAAGTAATGAGAAAAAATATTAATATTAATTTTATAAAAATACTTTTAGTTTTTACAAAGGTTGAAATTGTTAACAATCAGATAAATATGTTTATTATTTTAATTATTAACTAGTTCGTCAACAAGAAATTGATAATTTCCAAATATTTTTTAAAACCAAATTTTAATAAGTTTAAAAAGCTAAATATAAAACTTTCATTTTTATAATTTTTTTTTAAATAATATTAATTTCTGGATTACTGAATATTTTATATTAGTGTAAATAATATTATATTAGATAAGAGTAATTCCGGCCTTTATTATTAAATTATTTATAAGTTATTGATTATTAAAAAATTATTCAAAGCGATTTTTGATGATTTTATAATTAATTATTTTAAAAATAATTTGGTTTAATATATAAATACTATTAATATTAATAATTGTATTTTATATAATAACAAAACTAATTGTTATATTTCTGTGGTTTATTTTAACATCAATATTTTATTATTTAGTTTTAGTATTTGTTAAAGCTAATATAAATAAAATAAAATATAAAATTACTTAGGCATAATAAGGGAGGAGAGGGTGCTAAATGAGTATTCTAATAAATAAAAAAAAGAAACCGGCTATATTAAAAAAATGGAAAAATTTCAAAAAATTTAAGATTTTAGATAATATAAAAAATATATACAATATAAAAAATTAAAAAAATAAAAAAGATAAAAAAAATATATATCAAAATATATAGTTAAAAATAATACAAGATATAAAAAAATAATTAAATTTAAAGTCTAAAAACCCTTAAATTTATACTTTTATAATATATAAAAATTAAATTATTATATTTCTAAAAAAGAATAAAAATACAAAAAGCTATAATAAAACAAAAAACTTAAGAATTCTAAAATTTTAATATATATATACTATAATAAAAGCCATCTTTAATAATAATCTTATTTTTAATAAATCAATTAATATTAAAGAAATTTTAAAATTTTAAAAAATACCAAACAACAGATATCCTAAAAAAAGTATAGATTAATAAAAATATTAACATAGACGAAATTACATAAATATAGTTTTTATAATTTAAAATATAAATCTTAAATTTTTAGAAGGTATATAAGCTTTTGTTATAATTAATATAATTATAATTTTAAAATATAATTATATATACACTATAATAGTAACAATATTTAAATTTTTAGATTTTGTGGTTAATATAGGTTAAACTAACAAAAATATTTAAAATAAAATAAGAATTTATATAACCTTAAATTATATTAAAACTAATATATTAAACTAATTTTTGGTAATTTTAATTTGATGAGGTATAATTTTTAAAAATATTAATTTTGTTATAGATTTTCAATATATAAATTTAAGAAACTAGTTTTAAGTTTTATAAAATTTTAAATTTTTTAATTATATACACCACCATCAGTATTTTTTTAACCTATTAAAAAAAGATTTTAGGCTTTTAATTTATATAATAATTATTCTATGTTTTGTTTGTGGATATACTAACAATATTTGTTGAGCTATTTTGGATATACAAAAAAATTATCTTATTTTTGAGGTATTAAGTTCCTTAATATTAGTAGTATAATTTAATATTAATAAAAAAAAATTCTTAAATAATTAAAGGGTAATTAAACTAAAAAGACTTTGTAATAAAATTAATATTTTATTAATTTAAATAAATATAATTTTAAAAAGGTTTTTGCTAACTTCTACAAAAATCTTATTTGTATTAGATAATTAGAGTGCGACATGGGTTGGTTTTAACCCAGAAACCAGCGGGTTGGGTCGGTTTGAGAGGGGTCATGGGGAACCGCTGGGTGGTTTAATATGGGTCGTGGGGAACCGCTGGGTGGTTTGATATGAGCCGTGGGGAACCGCTGAGTGGTTTTTTATTTTTTTAATGGTTTTTTTGGGTTATAAATTTAATTAAAACCCGTAATTTTAACTATTTTTAGTAATTTATTACTATTTTTAGTAAATTTGTTACTATTTTTAGTAAAATGGTTTCTTGGCGGTGCGGTTTTTATTAAAATTTATGGTTTTTAAAACCGTGTTGGTTTTTTTTTTTTTAAAAAAACCCAACCCGTGGGTGGTTTCGACCAGCTAAAAACCAACCCGTGGGTGGTTTCAACCCTCTAGAAACCAACCCAACCCGCCCCATGTCGCACTCTATAGATAATAGATTAAGGAGGTTAAAAATACTAATTATAAAAAGGTTTGAGATAAAAAAAATACTAATTTTTTGTATTATTTTGATATTTAAACTTTAAGCTTTTTTTTATCTAAAATTAAATTTAAAAATATAATAATCAAAAAAGTGTGTAAGAAATTAATATTTTATATTTATATTAAATATTAATATATTATTTACTTATTATATATCAATGAAAATAATTTTTATAGTCCCACTTTTCATTATCTATTTCAAAAAAATAAAATTATTAATAATATTAATAATTAGTATTATAGGATTTTTATTTATTATTTAGTTTAAGCTAATTAAATATATTAAATTTTCAAAAAATTATTAGTAGATTATATTAAAATATTTAAAAAAAATTAAATTTATATTACACTTGCTAGTAAAAAAAATTAAAATTTAATTATTTTTATATATAATAATTTGGATATTAGCAAAGAAAAACTCATAAATATATTTAAAATATATATAATTAAAAATATATATTTTTATATTATTATATTAGTAAACTCTAAGTCTACTAATAAATAATATATTTCTAAAATAATAAATTTAATAATTTTTTAAATATATAAAAATAGAAGTTTAGATAATAATTTTTAATAATTACTAATTATTAAAAATATTTTAAAAGTAGTTTGTAGAACTAACGTACCTCACCGGGAAGCGGGACACACCAGGAAGCGGGACACTTACTCTAAGCGAGAAAACCACACCAAAGAAATCCAAAAACCACACCAAAAATCCATCACCAAACCATCAACCGA